>RJWH01002413.1:197748-235352 GCA_004363575.1 Solenodon paradoxus
AAACAGCAAGGGAAGGAGGGAAGGAGAGAGGAAGGGAGGGGAGGGAGAGGGAGGGGGAGGGAGGGAGGGAGGCAGAGAGAGGGGGAAGGAGGGAGGGAGGGAAGGAGGGGAGAAAGCAGCATTTTTAAAATTTGTTTTCATTGATTGTCAAAAAACTGAGGTTTATAGATTTGAAATTAAAACTTTTATCCATAGTAAGTGCCAGATTTGAGGCTTGAAAGTAGGAAAGGTCTGCTACCTAAGCCCGAGATATTAATTTATTCTTTTACTTTTGCTTAATACTGCATTTTCCATGTTGTCTTGGTGAGATAAAGGTTCAGGCTTTTCAACTACAAGCCAGATGACTGCATGCCCACACAGGTTAGAAGAAATGAAAGCTAGTTTTATCTATTTTTGTTCTAATTCTCTATTAATAAAAGTTTATGATTTGAATACGGAGGGACAGGTGTAAGCTATCATTAAATGCTCCTCTACTGGAGAATTGAGTGGGGAAAAGCATGTCTTCTAAAGACGGCTACCCTGAGAACGGCCTGCTATCAACTCTGACTAGAATAAGTCAGACTCTCAGTCAACACTTTGAATGAAGCCTTATCAACAGATTAGGGACAGTAAAATTAAATGGCTGACAAGTTTAAAGAGAAATGGGAAACATTTTCCATTTGGCTCAATTACTTAGATGCCAAGAAGATATAAAACGAAAAGGAGATGGGCATATTGCTGTTTTGCAAAAAATTATGAGTGTATTTTCACATGCCAATAAAACTTTTCACGTTCTCTTGAGACAAAATGTCATGCCTGAAGTGACAGTAGTCTTCTCAATGCGAAAGTCAGAGGGCAAGTAAGGATTACTGGCCAGGCCTGTATTGCTCCCTGGTTCAAGCATCTCTCATCTACAAAGAACTTAAAACACATGTGAAACAAGTATTCAGCGCTTGAATTGCATTTTAGATGGAGACTTGACATTTCTGTTATTCTCCCAGTCTTATAAACAAAAAGTTTTCTGGGGCTTTTTTTTTTTTCTTTAGTTTTAAAACTTTTATTATTAAATATTTAATATATACAAAGGAAAGACCATGTATCCACCACTCAATTAGAGAATATTCCATTTTCTTTATGATTCGTTTTCCTACCCTATGAGTTAACTACCCCCTCAGCTGAGAGCTTATCAGTGCCTTCCTGCATAATGTCTGTAACCTAAAATTACGGCTTTAGTTTGATACATTTCAATTTTATAAAGAGAATCATACTATTGTCCTATGTTTTGCTTTTCTCACGCAACACTATATTCCCGAAATTCATTTGCTATGCGCTTTGCTGCAGTGCATTCATGTAGATGCAATGCTGAGTTCTGTCACTGTCACTACACCACAATGTGGCTACAGTCCCATTTTCATGACCACATGCAATGCTGCTGTCCTAGACAAGCCTCTAAGCACATACACAAGAGCTCTCCAGTGACATGGGCTCCTGCCTATAACTTCAACGACTGGTCACAGGGTGTCCATGTTCCCAGCAGTAGTGGATATTGTTACACTGTTTTCCCAAGTGGTTACTACAACTTATACCAGAATTCATTGCTCATATCTTTAACAATCCTTGGAAATTTAAAATATTTTAATAATTCGATGAATACAAAACAGTACACATTGCATCTTGCCATGTATGATGTGCTCCTGTGTACGAGGCGTACCTACGTGTTTGGCCCAAACTTTCAGGAAGAAAAGTCGTCCGTTTTAATTCAAATTTTTATTTGTTTATATTTAGGTGTGTGGCTTTTGTATTACAAAGGAATTTTAGCATTTTCTACATATTATGGCACAAGAAATTTTATGTAAGAAATAATTACAAGACACAAGAGCAGACACAGGCACAAGAAGCTCTTCCTCCTGTTCCCCACACTCTGAGAACACTCTCTGCGGGGGGAGGTCCAGTGTCCCGGCAGCTCCGGGCCGTGCTCTCTGGCACATTCAATCACAGTTCGCTTAGAGCCTGCAGTGCCTGTATGTCTGTGAAAATATCAGCTAGATGGCAAGCTCCCACACCTAAAATGTAGCAAGAGAAGTATCGTGCTGCTCACCCCTGGTAATACAGTCATCGTCACTCATCTTCCCAAGTCAGAGTCACTTACTCTGTAGACGACACGTCGCTCGTCGTTTCAATTTGTTGAATCATTGGCTAAAATTCCAAGTTCCCCGTAACATCAACGAAACTGATTACCTTTTTCCAGGACATTATTTTGCATATGGATATCATTACTGATTTTCTAGAGTTACACTTTCAACTCAGACAAAAGAATTAAAAACATCGATATAGATATGGAAGCAGTACTGCCCATGTATAATGCACATTCTTATTTTACCCTCAATGATTTGGGCAAAAAACTGCATTATACATAGAAAAATACAGTAATTTTTCTAATTATTAATTTATATACTCTTCCTACATATACTGTCCATTCGGATTTTCTATACTGTGAAATTCTTATTTCAGTTATTTTTTTCCATCTAGGTCTTCTTACTGATTTCTAGGCATAATCGTGTATCCTAAATGCAAATCCTTTGTCAATCATATTAAGTTGAAAATATTTCCACCTAGTTTCTCTCTCATTTTCATTACAGCATCATTTGATGAATATGTAAGTTCTTAACTATAATGAACATTCATGACTTGTGCTATCGGCATCATGTATAAGACACTCCTGTTCCAAACTCACAGATCTTCTCTTCTGTTTGTTTCTAGAAGTATTAAATCTCTTCATGTTTATTTGAATCCATTTGGGATTTTTTTAAGCACTTTATTTTTATTTAGTTGTTCACAGTTTGCCCCCCACCCGCGCCCCCTGCCCTGTTCTTGAATCCGAGACACCTTGGGATATATGCGAGTGTATCAGACCACCAGGGTGTACCGGGTATTTATTTATTTTTTAACAAGGTGTCTAACTTCATTCGCACATGTAGAAGGAAAACGGTCATGCGGAGACGAAGGGAGAAATTGGAGTGCTACGGCTACAAGCTGTGAGGACTGCCAACAAACACCTGCTGCTAGAAGAAACAGGGAAAGATTCCTCTCTAGAAGCTTCTAGAGGGATCCTGGAGCCTAAAGCCTAGAGGGAACATGGCCCTGCCAATACATGGAGTGTCCCAGGACCATTTCTCGAAAACGCCATCCTTTCCCCAAGTTGTCTACAGTGTCACTTGTTATCTCCTCCCACTAACTGGTAAAGGCAGTTCTAGCACGTATCAATTATACGAACAGTACACCCGGTCTAAGCCTTCCATTCTGAGCCACTGACCCCTCTATCCTCCTTTATCTATAACAACAAGACTTCACTACAAGAAGTCATCTTATCTAGTAGGGTAAGTTCTCCTACTTGTTACTATTCCTGTTATTCCTTCAGATACAATTTTAAATCAGTCTGTCAAGTTTCAGAAAAAAATACTGGAAATTTCTTTCAATTTAAAAGCCAGTTCAAGGAGAATGACATCTATAAATTAGTGAGCCTTCTTACCCACAATCATGACTGAGCCCTATTCTTAGCTATGTCTTATTTTAATGTCTGACTTACATTTTCTAACGTGGAGGTCTTGCTAGAATTAGTGCCAGATTTCTTACATTTTCTGTTGCTACTGTAATACTACTTTAAAAAATTATATTCTTTATTAGGATAGCATTGAAATAAAAATAAATGAAACCCCGCTGATTTTAAACAGTTCCAACTACTCACCGACTCATGCTCAGTAACCTCTTGAATGAGTATCTCACACTGAAGTCAAATATTTGTAGCTATTTAATACCCAATATATCAGAATACTCATTATGTGTCAAACACTGTCTGGAAAAGTGCAATCCTCACACCTCTGAGGGAAATTCTGTTAAGCATTATTCTACACTTGAGGAAATGGTCCCAGAAGGTAACCCTGGAAACACAAACCAGTATTGCTTCCATTGCACAATCTCTTAAGTACAATGTATCACCCTCTTGTTTTGGTATGAAAATAAAATCTACTTCAATCTGAGAATCTGAGGAGAATTCTTTCCTGAAAGTCACAATTCCTTTAGGCCGCCCAAATACACTTGATGGATTCCCGAAATCAAAATAGCATTGACACTGCATGTGTGTTTCCAAAACTGCTTTCTGATTAATTTAGAATAAAAGCGCTCTGAAAATGTCACAAAACTAGGTTTGCTATAATAATTTTCAAATATTGAATTAAATAAAACTCCAATGCTAATTAAATGCTAATTTTCAAATCAATGACTCACTTTCAAGATTCAATAACGGGTGGACCCGGGTATAGTGGTTTGGGCAGCTGCTCTGGCCATGCACGGTCCACATACATTTCAAGGATCCAGGATTGCATCCTGGGGCCATGGAAGCAAACAAGATGTACAACTCACATAAAAATAGATGAAAACGCTCTTCCTCTCTTTTCCTGGCTAACTACTCACCTTCATTCCTGCCTATACCTACCTTTCCTTAAAAAAAAAAAAAAAAAAATTTCAATAATGGACCGCACCATATTCTTAAAATATGTAGGGTGATTATTACTGCTTCTGTGTAAACCAATCTTTGACTAATCTCTGACTTCGGTGATTCTATTAACATATTATGTGTAAATTCTTTCTTAACTGTATGTGAGAGAATCAGCATTTCTAGAGCACTAGTAGGCTTTTGACCTCTTGTCCATACCACAACATCCTTGTCAGTACAGGTGCATAAAAACGTGGCCCCATTTCATATACTCCTGTGAATGACATCTATTTATTTAATATAACTGTTTTCTTGCTAAAACACTTACATGTATTTATTAAATTTCAACAAAGCATTTTCGGGTACACCTTTGAACAAAACAGAAAAGACTGACTAGGGCATGCCTGGTGGAGCAGTGGTTAGGTCAACTGACTCCAAAGGAGCATGCCATATACCCCTGGGTTGGTGGGGGGACGACAACCAGTGTGAGCAACTAAATAAAAATACAGTGGAGTGCATTTTCCTCCTCTCTTCCTGCCTGCCTACTCACTTTCACTCCTGCCTACACCTTTCCTTAAAAACAAGGAAGGAAAAAAAAAAAAAAAAAAAAAAAAAAAAAAAAAAAAAAAAAAAAAGACTGGGCGAACAAGCAAACCATTCGAAAAATGATTGCTCAGAACATCCAGAGTGGCTGAGAACAGCTGATCAGCCTAGTAGGTCACATCTCTGAAACACACCTGAAATTAACAGCAGTCAAAATTAATGCTGGGGAAGCTCCTTTGCTACAGGCTTATATATGTCCTCAAAATGAAACAACTGAATGGTGCTGTTTAGTAAGAGAAAATGCATCAATACTTTCAAACTACTGCTGAGTTGTTTATTTTTTTAAAAGGAAATGTACAGGCATGAATGAAGGTGAGCTGGTAGATAGGCAGGAAGAAGCACTTTTATTTTTATTTTTATTTAGTGGTTCATCTTGATTCAAGACCCAGGTCCTAAACCAGAGACCTTCGGATGTATGTGGACTTCAGATATATGTAGTAGACTAACCACTGGGCCACCAGGCTGTGTGCAACGTCTTCTTAATATCAATCATTTCAGTGGATAAATGAAAATAAGGATTAAAAAGTAACTACACCTTTTCTAAACCCATTTCTATGAACTGTCTATATCCTTACAAAAACCTGGTAATTGGCAACTTATTAAAAACAGAAAAAGCAGCAGTGGCTGCTGGATGGCAGAGCCAGGGAGAAAAACAGCAGGTGCTCTAAGTTCGACAACACTTCTTGACAGCTGCAGGTGGCTCTGCAGTTACAGGAGTTAATTATTCTCACAGAAAAGTTTCAATGGGCCAGAGGCCCCCAGCCCTTTACACATGCTACCATTCAGAGACCCCTAACGCTTATAGGTAGCGGTGCAAGCATTGAAACCCAAGTTTCAAAAATTAACACGAAACAGTAACATTCACTCTAGGTCACCACTTGGTAGCATTTTCTGAATACAGTAGGGCAGAAGAGGCAGAAGGGCACATCAAAAGGCAGGATGAGTCTGTTAGTTCTGGGGTTCAAAATGGCAGTAGGTGAACCTGGAATGATTGGCCCTGGTCACAGTCCACAGCATCCCCCACAAGGAGATGAACTTAACCAGCAAACCCAGTTTATACCACAGGTTTGTGATAAATATTAGATCCTGTTTCACAGGACTGACCAAAATTTTAAGTACCTACAAAGGACCTGCCCCATAACTCCTCTTATAATTAAATAATTAAAACAAAAATAAGCCACAGAATCTAAACATAGTACAAATGGCTTATGACATACAAAAACCAAAATATTCACGTCCTTTAAAAATTTAAAGAGATTTGGCAACAAAGACAGAGCTAAATATTTTGCTCAAAATTTTGCATTATAAAAGTTTCTTCCCTTTTCTTTCTCTTTCATTCCTTGATTCCTTGTTTCATTTATTGAGGGACAAGTGGAGGGCTAAAGAAGGCAATGCTACATGGGTAGAAAAAGGGCAAGAAGGAAAACTGAGGAAGGAAAGAAAAATGAGAGCGAGCATCATAAAGAGCAGAGACAAGCTAGGGGTTCAAGTCTGGGTCCAAGTCAAAGCCCTACTCAGCAACTAACAGCTCTTCTGGATTCCAGACCACTGCACCCTTCAGAAGAGCCGGAAGTTTCAGCGACTTTTACTTTCTCAGCTTCACCTACCTGGGAGGAAATGAAAATAAAACAGCAAATCGCAAGAGCAGAAGGCCTCACCACATGAGAATGTTCTGATGACTTGAAATGAAGGCGATACAAATAAACATACCAGGTCTCAAAATCTCACCCTAACTGCACAACATGTTTCAACTGTAAAGATTTTAATGATGATTTATCAAAGTCATCCTGAAAGAGTTTATTGGCCATCTTCCCAATTCTGTCCATTTCACCACATACTCAGGCATTTGTGCGCTCTTACGACATACCCGGAAAAGACTGCAGTGGAGGCAGGGTATTCTCATGAAGCTGCCTTCTGTTATACAAGGGCAAGAGGTGGATCACAGACTGATGGAAAGAGGATCACACAGCCAGAAGCAATCCTGATGGGACCCCACTGAAGGGCCAATCAGATCCCAGGCGGGGGGGGGGACGACGGACCTGGCATGTTGTGACATGTGAGGTCTTTGTGATGCACTAGTGTCCTGACACCTGGCTGGAAAGCAGCAATAGGCTAGGACCAAAAATGGGTTGTGTTTTGTGCTATCAGTGAAACGTTAACAAACAGCACGGCAGCATGGCACGCGCCAGTAATTAGTGCTTGCTGCCACAATCTGCAGGACACAATGATGATCCGTGACCAGCATTTTTGGAAATCTGCTAGTAAACTAATGCCAACCTGCAAAGCTGAAGCCCATCAACACAGATCTTGGTCTCATCACAGTCTAAAGCAACAGGCTTGATTTCTCAGCAAATTCAAGTGTGTTAGATTAAAACAGGACATTAAAGAGTTGGTTATCAGAAGAGAAAGTGTGGAGGAAAGACAGAGGGACTGTAAAGTTTGAGGTTCACACTCTCAGATGGTCAACTGAAAGAGAGAAGACAGTTCTTGGTGTGCAATGGTAGAGTAGCAGCTGGGTCCCCTACCACCAGCCGAGTGTAATCCACATACATCCCCAGGACTTGGGTTCAGGTCCTGGGGCTGGGGAACAACCAAGATGAATAATTAAATAAAAGAAATAAAAATGCTTCATACTCTTCTCTATTCCTGCCTGCCTGCACCTTTGCATTAATTTTTAATGAGATCCTTTCCAACTTCAATAATCTCCACTCAGTCCACTCCTGTTCCTACTGCAGCAGGCACTATACATACGGTCCCTTCAGTACATAGGCAATATATCTGTCCACGTGGGCTGGTGATAAGGAGGAAAGAGCTTCACAAAGACGTGAAGGGGATTATCCAATGCTGCTGTACTATGTATCTTCAAACTGAAAAACAAGACCTTGGCTATCTTGAGGCAATACATAAAAGCATAAAGGCGGGAGAACCTGGATTGGGACCGAGTGGAAGGTATAAACAAAGACATCGATTGTCTCCTCATGAAAGACAGAGACTCTCTTCTGCTTCACAGTTTTCAAGCCTTTCTCCCATCCTACACGAGTTTTTATATTCACTGGTAGCATGGTTATTTATGTTATTTTGCTGCAGGAAATCCACAATCTATTTGCAATTATAATAATCTTAAAAATACGTTATATGATTCTTTCAAATGTGAAAGGTAAAAAGTGAAAAAACATCCTTGTTAAAATTTATAATAGAAAACTGGTCATTTTGCAAAGCAAGTCTAAAGATGATTTTTTTTTTTAAGTTGTTTAGAGGTTTTAAAGCCTAGCTGGTTTTAAGAGTAAGGGAGAAAAAGAAAAGACATCTTTATTTGTTTTTTCACCTTGACCCTGGTCACAAACCCAGATCCACATCCTAGTCTTCTCAGATCCGTGAGTCACAAGGGTATACCAGCTCTGCTGATTTTTAAAGCAAGTGTTTTAAGCAGGGTATATAAGATATAAACAGCATATTAAATGATTTTAACTAAATTGGAAAAAACAGAATTCTCTGACTTTGAAACCATCGGGCAAAGTTTAAAAAAGTCTTGAATACAGTATTTTCTTGGCTTCTACTAACTTAAAAAGTTAACTTGACATTTCCTAGTGATTCACCCTTGAAACTCAGGCAAAACTCATCTAAATATTCTAAAATTGTATATCTGAACATGGACAAATTTCCAAATAAAAACAATGTTAATAGACAAGCACTTGAGCAGAGACATATTTGGAATTAAGCCAGTATTTCATATTCCATATCGCCTAAGTTCCAGAATAACTTTAAACCAATGTTCCCATTATGAGTTTTTCACATTACTCTAACAGACTAACAAATGCATTCTTTTATGATGGAAAGGTTAAGCAAATTTTTAAGTTTCTAAAGCATTAGTATTCAAAAATGTGTATAAGGCAATTATTAAACTAAATGTCCATCGACTTTGGGCCAGACCAAGTATAAGATATTTATATGTTTCTCCTCATGTAATTCTCAAAAACAGTTCCATCAGAGGGGGACCGGGAACATCTCCATCCTACAGATAAGAAAACCGAGGCAGGGAACATCTCCATCCTACAGATAAGAAAACCGAGGCAGCACAATGATGCTAAGATTTTTTGCTGGCAGAAACGCTGCTGGCAGGGCTGGAAGAGAATTCAGAGTTTAAATCCTCAAGAGGTCACTTAAATCCAGAGAAGGAGCTTAAAGAAATTAACACACTACCAGCCAATGCAGCTACCGCCGACCATTGTTAATTCTGGGAATGCAGCAAGCCTGGTGCGCCATAAATCTCAACATAACCTACAACGTATTGTGTGTGTGTGTGTGTGTGTGTGTGTGTATTTTTCAAAGCAATATGATTCAGTTATTAAGAGTGGAACCTCCAGGAGGTAGGATGGGAGATGTAGAGGGTTAAAATTAAGAACTGGGAAGTTTTGTGTTTGTTTTTTTTTTAAGGAAAGGTACAAGCAGAAATGAATGCAAGTAGACAGGAAGAGAGGAGCAAGCAACAGCATTTATTATTTATTTTATTTAGTTGTTCTTCATCTTGGTTACTTCCCGACCCCTGGATGCAAACTTGGGTCCTTGGGATATATGTGGTTTGTGCTGGCCAGAGGCAGCAAACTTAACTACTAAACCACCAGGTGTGCTGGGCTTTTAATTTTATTACTTCTCATGATTTGAATTTTAGGCAAGTATACTACTTCCTAAATTCTTTTTAAAGTTTGAAACAATCTCAAACTTAAAACTGCAGGTATGGCACAAAGTTTTCTCCCAGAAGGAGGTAGAGTAATTTGTCAATCTCATGCTTCATTGCCCCCAAATACCTTTGTTTTCCTTAAAAATTCTACTATGTAACTACAATATAACTATCAAAACCAGAAAACTGACACTGGTATACTCTCATTTAATCCTCAGGTTCCAGTCAAGTCTCACTTGTCCCAGCAATAGTCATCAGCACAAAAGCGTTAGGTCAGAATCTGTGTGTGGCATTTAGCTGAGAAATCTCCTTCGGTCTGAAATAGTTCCTGTCTTATTTTGACTTTCATGACCTTGAAGCTTTTAGTTGATCACAGGTCATTTAATTTGTAGAATGTCTCTCAATTTGGGTTTGTCTGATGCTTCCTCATTAGGTTCCGGTCATGCGCCTTGGCAGGAATTATCCCTGAAAAGATGCTGTGTTCTTACTGCATCCTACCAGGTAACATAATTTCAATTTGTCCCACTGCTGATCCGTTCACTAGATCACTTGGTTAAGGTGTTATCCACAAAGTTACACTTTTCCCCTTCGAATTTAACAAGCTGGGAAGTACTTTCAAATTTAAATTGTACGGAGAAGTACTTTTACATTTCAATGACCCATTCCCTGAGCTCCAAAGAATTCCTTGAATAGTCACAGAGGTTTTACTTGGAAGCATGCAAAGTTGTGTGAGAATGCTAAATTTTCTTTTTTTCAACAGGTTTTAATCCTTGACTATCATTTCTTCAAGTTTGATGATAAAGTTATCCCAGATTCAAACCAGCTTATGTTTCTTCTGAGACATCCCCCTCAGATCCTTGAAGACATTTTTGCTTAGCACATGATATTCCAGGTTCATCTAACAATTTTTCTGCCCAAATCCTGTTATCAGTCACTTCTCTAAGAAGGTCAGGCTTTCTTTTAGGGGAAAATGGTATTTAGAAGCCATGGTCCAGGCATGTAACTGCTCGCAGGGGACTGCTCCTTCCAGGTACCGTCTCCCTCTCTATGGACAGAGCTAAGAGATGGATGTATGTGCACATACATATAAACGCACGCATGCATTTTCCATCTATTTTATTTAACTCAAATCCATGAGTTCACACCGGTATTTCTGATTCCAATCGAACATCACAGGATTCATTCTAGTTCACTCCCTCCCTTTCAGTATCTGTAACTCATCTCCGGCCGTGAGTTGCTGGTTCCCACCATCCTTACAGGCTTACAAATTCAATCAGTTTCTTGGATTTACCCCAACTCAGGGCTCTGCCACCCCATCCAGTGCATATGTCCCTCTCTCCCGGGAAACTGCACCGGGTCCTCCCTTTGACACCCGTGGCCAGGTCACCTTCCTGCCTTGAGTACTTAATAGGCTTCAGGACTGAATTGTTCAAGGAGGAGAGGAAAACAACAATACTTTTAAAAATTATATGTAAAATACGGTTTTATAAACAATGACTTTATATCCATTAAATTGCAGCTAATATCATTCAGCCAGGCAAGCTAAAGTTCACTTTTGCATCATCTATGAAGAACAGGTTTGCTAAGTAAATTAATAGTGTAAACAAGCTTTGTAGCCCAGATGTTTAACCTACTTAAGAAAACTAATTGTTTTCAAGCACTTTAAAATCACTGGGCATGTACTTGCCTTTAATTATTGTCTAATTACAAATGATTCTATTTTCTTCACTATACTTTGATAAGCCCCCCATTTGATTATGCTTTAAAAATTGCTACTTAAGCTCAGTTAAGATCCTTTTTAAAATGTCTCTTTATTAATCAATTTGGCTTTTCGAGTGAATCATCTGAAATACAGTTTGAAGTCATTCAGTAATTTCTCTTTGGTTACTCTATTTTGCTGCTCAAAAAGAAAAAGGCCTTTCAGGGGCCAGCCAGGACCACCCCCAAGACCCCCTGGTCTGCATACCAGCAGGGCTGGCCTCACTGATTTTATTATGAATGCTGTACTGTGGATCCCCCACAAAGTTCCCATCACTGGAGCCCATATTTTATTTAAAACACTCCACTTTACAAAACAGTGAGCTGCTCCACTCCCTTAAGTGGCCTCGGACTGGCCAGGAAGCCTAGTTAGAAGGGCACACCGCTCCACAGGTGGTCGGGAGGACTGAATGAGGTCACGAAGTACCGGCTCTATCAAAACAAGCACTTAATGAGTAGGGGATCATGTCCTTTCCCTGATGGAAGAGCTCCGGATGATTCAGGGCAGTGCTTCTCAGTATGATCACACAGAACCTGAGAGGGTATCTACGAAGAACAGGGATGGTAACTTCCAACTTAAACGGTGTCTATCCCATCACTGCCCAAACACAAACAAGGGGACATGAAAACACACCCGCCAGCGTCCATGACCTAAAAATAAGCAACGAACTGATCCCTTACCTAGGAGAACAGTCCCAGCACTGGGAGTGGGGGAGGGAGGAAATGAGGAATAAACAGGCACTATTTTCTACTCTGAATTCCAAATCAAAGTGCCATCTAGTCCTAGTGACCTCAGTTAGTCCCACCTGAGGGCACTGGGACTACTGAAGGCACCATCTCAGAGGAGGGTCATCTGTTTTTCTGACTAACCAGCTGTGTCAAGTACCAATGACTATAAATATTAGGATTTACTTATTTGGACAAAAGCAGATCATATTACTAAAAGTTAGAGTTAATTAAAATCAAACTAAACCAAAGGTGTTAATATGATGCACTATGAGCCACATTAGCAGTATTTTTAAAAAGAGACAAGGACAGGGTAGGATGTGCCCTGGTGGCCTAGCAGTCTAGTCCACCTCAGAGCAGTCCCACATACATTCCAAGGTCCAGGGCTCAAGACCTGAGGCCAGGGTGAACAACAAATGTGAGCAACTAGATTAAAATAAATAAATAAATAAATAGATAAAGCTATTCCTCCTCTTCTCTCTCCCTACCTGCCTACTCGCCTTCATTCCTACCTGTACCTTTCCTTTAAAAAAAGAAAGAGACAAAGACAAACTACAAAGGGAAGACATTTCAGACACGTGTCCTCAATAGAGAATACTAGGATCAGGAGTGAATATAAAATTTGCCATCAGATAATGCCAGATTATCTACCTGGTCTGTATTTTCAATATTTGAATTATCTAGGCTTTTTTTTGACATATAAAAAAAGCATGTAGTTTGGGTGATGTTTCTTTTAAAATCATGAAAATATATTTATATTGAAGAGATGGAGGATATAGTGATAGCCCTTCCAAGCTGCCTCATGAACAAAGCAGAAACTAAACTAACTAAACTAAAAGAACACAAACAAAATGCTAAGGTACTGTGAATATACAGTTATCGCTGTGAATAATGCTTTCTTCATACAGAATAAAGTCGCCTACATGTTTCATATGCAAAGCCTGTGCTTCCAAATGGACTCCAATCCAAAGGTCAAAGAGTGCCTCCCCTGGGTTTGTAAAGGGCTAGACACTGAGGGACAGATATGTCAAAGGCCGCAGACACAGCTGGAGGCTACACAGCTGGAGGCTACAAAGCCAGGGACTAAATTCCTCACCCAACAGCAGACACAGAGGACCCTCCCCAGGAGAAGAACTTGTTTGTCAAACTAGAATTGTAAACACGCCCGCTCCCAGTTACCACCAATGCTATTAGTATGTCTGCAAAAAGCAATGCAGACAGGCCCCCCCAACTTTTCAACAGTTATCAGGTGAGCTTCTCAATCTCTCCATCCCTCACACAGGTGGAAGGGCAGTTACTCTGGCTCTTCCTGTTTCATGAGGGGAGGACTGGTGAAGAAGGTGCTGGGGTTCCGAGAATGCAGGGATTAGCATACAGCCTCCTCTGATTGTGAAATATTCTTGCTTTTCTATGAAAGGACATTAGGGCAAGAGCAAAGAGTGAGGAAAAATGAAAGTTCTAGATGGAGTACAAAGTCACCTAAAATACAGATACTTGTTTTTTAAACAAGTCCCCTTCCATGTCACCCCCAATATTTCTCCTAGAATGAAGGGGGGCCAAGCAACATCAGGAAGCTGTTGCCAAGTCGATGGTCAAGGAGAAGTTTCGAATGTGGTTCCTTCTGCAAGCAGCACAGCCTAGCCTCAAGCACACAAACTCAGGAGCTAAACAGGCTGTCTGGGTGACTTCCTACCTACGCACAACTGTAAACAAGGTACTTAGCCTCTGCAGTTAGCTCATAGGGTCCTCAAGGTTAAACGAGTTAACTTACATAAAGCACTCAGAAGTGTGCCTGGTAGGACTCACAGAGGAAGTCCTATTATCTCTCCCTTCCCATAAATAAATTCTAACCTCCTCCAAGCCAGACCCCTTCCTTCCCTATGCTTTCAGGTTTCGAATAAAACCTGACCCTGTTTTATTTTATTCCCCATCCAGCTTAGACTCTCTCAAACATTCACCAGCTTGCCCCAGAAGCCTTCACTCCCTGGTATCTCACACGACCTGGCCAGGTCAATCTCGAGCTCGGCCTCAAACAAATCCCAATTCACTGAGCTCTTCACCTGGACTTCTGGGAAAAGCCTGTCCCACCACTGCGATTACAAAAGAGATCTCAGCTAAGTCTTTAGTGTTGACTGACAGTTCTTTTTGTATTTTTCCCCTTTTTCTTTGGTCAACAGGGGAGGGGTGAGACTGTTTCAAATGTTCCATCTTTCTTTAGACTCCCTTTACCATACAGCCTTTATCACGTCTGGACAGAAATGAATGGCTACCAGAGGAACTACCTCCAATAGCCTTTACTTCATTTGTGAATCAACTCTTCCTTCTCCAAAGCTAACCTGTCATTTATGCGGCAATCTCTTCCCCGCACCTCTGTTCTCTTCTTGAGGTCCCTCTCCCATATTAAGTCAGTAAGCTGTACTGAATGCTACTGAGGGCCAGGCCCCGGCCCAGGCCCAGGCCCAGTTCAGGGATGACTAAGATACAGAGCCATCCTGCACCTGTAACTGTTACCTCTCTACTGCTCTTCCCCTTAGCCTTCCAAGCCATGCTTTCTTAGAATGTAAGCCCCACACGGGTGGAATTTTAATCTGCTCTGTTCACTGCTTCATCCCCAGATACAGCACAGCTCCTGAAAGACACACACAGGCATTCAAACATCTGAGTTATTAATTCAAGCCACCTGTGGTCACTAATCATTCAGCAAACGCTCACTGTGTAAGGTGCTAGGAAGACAGACGCGAGCACAACTACTTCCTGCCCTAGAGCTGCCCACTGCAGGACAGTGACAGCCCAGAACCCACGGGGGACTCGTCCCACTATGCTAGGGGCCAGCAGGATGAACAGCCATGCACTGGAGTTGCTGGGCCACAAGGAGCCCTGCACTGACCCTGGCCAAACCTAACAGGCCCACCACGGGGTCGCTCTCGCTCTCCGCTGACTCCCCTGGGCCAGGCCCTCAAGAGCGTCCTTTACTTCCCTAACCGCCTTCCAGTCTGGGTTTCCCTGGCACCACTTTTTCTTTCTTCACCCCCTCCTGTCACCTGCTAAGGGAGCACCGCCCCTCCTGCAGCCTGGATGGCCAACTCTGGAGCTGCAGACATTTATTTCTAACTGCCAAGAGATCTTAATGTAAGCAAAGATCTAAAACAGGTGCAAAGCAAAACTGCGGGCGCTCCGCCCCCATCCTCACAACCCCTGCTCCACCACTGAATGCCCATCCCAACTCATGGCACTACCCAGTCAGCCAGCTGGGGGGGGACCCCCCCAACTTTCTCTTCCTTTCCTGTGCATTTTACTTCAGAAGTAGCTCTAAAGTCTGGTCTTTCCGTCTTTACTGTCGCTGCCTCAATTTACTTTTCCAGTCACTCCTCCTGCTGTCAGTCTGTCTCCAGACTCTCCCTCTCCATTAGATCCTCAAGATGGAGATTATTTGAAGTCAGCTGATCTTTTAAACGGCTCTCTACAAGAAAAATTCCAAATTCCTTAGAAAAAAAGCTACCATCCCACACTTCTCCAGACGCTCACACTCATGCCATTTCCCAGACTTCCAGACCCTGTAACTTCACTTGCCTTAGTCTATGCTATTTCCTCTGCCTGCAATGTTAACAAGAATAATGAAAACAGCTAACACTGACTCCAAGCAAAAATGTATGCTAAACACTTAGGGGGTGGTGTTATCCCTCCCCCGCCAGTGAGAAAGCGGAGGCACACTGATCACCTGCCTACCAGTGGGTTGACCTCATCACACAGCTGTCCCCCGACTTCAGAACTGGGTTCTTAACTGTGATACTAGATCATTCCTGCTTTGATGAACAACCACCCCCTTCACCAAGAAAATCCCTTGAAGACCTAGCTCAAAGGTCTCCTCTGTGGGGAGACTTCCCCGGTTCCCCAGGCCTCTCTGGGTACTCTAGGACTCGGTGGACTCATCCTTCTGCCGTGACCATAGGCAGCCTCACTGACTTGTTGAGCTCCAGGATAAAAGCCAGGTCTTTTTTCTCTTTGTATTCCAGCACTACACAGTACCCGATACATAAATGAAATATCTCTTCTCCAAGCACACAGAGCCTGGAGTATATTTAACCTGCTCCAACTCCAGCCCACCCAGCCTGTTACCCTTTCCAAACACCCTGCCCTGGTCCCCCAAGCCTCTCCCTCCCCTCCCCAGCACTCTTCCAAGATGAAGAGACAAAGTCCTTGCCGGGGCCACTCCCACAACCAGCTGACAGCATTATCAAGGCCTGAGCAGGCCTGAGCTGCTGGCAAACTCCCCTTGATTAAAGGACTAACTTGCTTCTAAGAAGCACTTTCTCTGGCTGGGACAAAGACAGGAGACCTTTGCCAATGAGTGCCAGATTTAAGGTGTTTGTCATTTAAAATGTGGATGGTGGGCAGAAAATGTAAACGTACATTAGCATGACAAAAAAATACCCCAAACCCAGCCATGGTCATTAGTCTTATACAGTCAACAGGCTGGTAAAGCACATGTAAGTAATATATACTTTCGTGACCTACTTGTCACTTTTACATTATCGCCATAACTATATGTCATGAAATCAGATAACATCTGCTGTAAGTTTTGTTTATTATTAGATTCTACAACTACTCAGCATCTAAGCAGGTGGAGTGCTTTTTTCTTAAGTTAAAATAGAATGGTTATCTGCTTGTAATACGTTTGGAGGGAACAAAAGTGCTTTTAAAAAAAAAAGTGTGAGTCAATGAAACCATCATGACTGTAGTCGGTAAATAAGAATGAAGGAAGGTAGACCCAGAACTTGAAGGAAGGTTATTCCTATGACTGAGGCTAATAAAAACCAGCAAGCACACAGTTAATTGTCACACATTCAGAGAGGTCTATAATTAGGATGCGGCTCCCAAACACTGAGCTTTAGTACTGTGTTCGTCTATATTCCCTTTGTTTTCATAAAGTTATATTCAATTTAGCGAGATGGCTCTTATTCTGAGGCTGTCCATTCTATTTTTTGTTGTTGTTAAAATTTGTTTTCTTGGAAATGACAGTGATAAATGGTGGTTTTTGTAAAATGTCTTTACTTGGCAAATTTAAATCCGGTAACTCTTGTTGGATCTCAATATTGCTTTTACAATGTTATGGTTCTCTGAAACGCAAGTCTGGGAACCATCGTTATTAAAGCGTCTGAAGAGACTTGGGAAACAGCCAACTCTAGCTGGCTTGACATTTAGAAAAGAATAATTATAATGGAAAGCTAACCATGCATTCCCCCAAATCATGCTAAAAAACAAAAACTTACTGCTTTAAGATTTTATATACATACGTCACTTAAGATTCCCAAAGCACATTAGCATGTTAAAGATGCTAAGTCTTATAGTAATCAGATCAGTTTAATTCAGCTTAATCAGGAAAGGGAAGCTTTTGATTTTTTGCAGGAAACTTATTAGTATCTCGACAAACAGTGGGAAACATTGAACTGAAGTATACTGAAGTGGGTCTGGAAACAGAACAAGTTCACAGTAGAAATGCATCTTCATGAAACCTGGAAACGTAATGGGGAAGCAGCCTTCCCCACAAAAGAGAACACAATCTAGTAACCAAAAGGATCTTCTCTACTTAAATTGCTCTGACATCTGGGCGAAGACATTATATACACAGAGACTTCTCAATGTGGACAGCCAACCTTCTGGTCAACACAAGTCTCTGTCTCCCACATACTGAAGTCATACGTTGACTTTTTTGTTGTTGTTGTTTAAAGGAAAGGTGCAGGCAGGAATGAAGGTGATTAGACAGGCATGCAGAGAGGTGGAAGAGGCACTTTATTTTTATATAAAATATATATATATATATATATATATTGTTCACACTGGTTGTTTCCTCCAGATCCAGGGCTCAAATCCAGGTCCTTGGGTTGTACACAGACTGTGTTCCCTTGGAAGCAGCAGGCCTAACCACTACTCCGCCAGGATGCACCCATAATATTTTTTAATAGCTCATGATTTTGGCTGGTGTGGTAACTGAGTGGACTGATAAACTTGGTTCTCAAGACCAGCAAAACTGGTCTGATATTCTATATCCTAGAATACAGTGAATCATCAGCTGTTCCCTAAAACTTCAAACCTCAGTGGGACAATCATTTGTGGGTCATTAAATCAATGTAGTGGGTTAGGACTCAGTTTTTTGGTTTTGGGTTATTTCTTATTTTTGCTTGCACAAGATGAACCTGAATTGAATGTATCAGAATACATTACACATAGAAAGTAAATGTGTTTGCTTCTGTGATGCATTCATATATGTGATCTTGTTGCAATTGTATTTAATGCAGAGTTCATCAAAAAGCTTGAAAGCCACTCTAATCTATTCAATTATCTAACTTCAGCTTGTAAATAAGAACTTCCTGGCATAAAAAGAAAACCAATTATTTTCTGTAAGCAAAAAGATAAAAGAAATTTGGCACCAAGAGCATATAGACTGGTTGCTCTGGGGTCCTGGGAGCGGGGTGAAGTACGTTCTGCTAGGGCTCTAGCCTTACTAAGTGTTACTAAGAGCCCACCACAGAGCCCACCACAGTATGGTCTGGCTTCTACAAAAGCAAAAATGGATAACAAAGCTGCACTTCCAGGTACACCCCTGTAGCTCAGGCAGCTAAGGTGCTGACCACGTAAAGTCAAAGTCCAGGGACCCATATTCAGGGGGATTTAAGAGCATAAAGTAAAAACCGAAATGAGCTATTTTTTAAAATGCACTTCTAAAGGAAAACAAAAATATGAGATTAGTTTCCATACTGCTAACTTCATAAAGTAGTTGACCCCTCATAATTCTTACAGGGCACCTCAGAGACAAGTAAGCTCTTCTACATCAACTGAAATAAAAATGTTTAGCAACCAAAAACAGCATTACTCTCTAGTGTGAGCAAGTTTTGTTCTAAGCACAAATCACAATCTTTTCTATTTTTACTGGTTATTAGACGATCTAATTAGTAAGTACAGTCAAAATCAATGAGATAATCAAATAAAAGTCTTTGAATCTGCTTTTCACAAACCACCCATGTTTAGTAGATATTAGTTATCCTGGCCCAGGACAGCAAGAAATACAAAATAAGTGTGATAGTCTTAGACCAAACCACCTGTATATCACCAGGGTAGTGAGATACGAGCACAAAACAATGAGCCCTTGACCACCCAGGTCCCAGGTCCCAGCTCCCACACATCCTTGCTTATTAGAAAGGCTGGGACCTGGGGCTGCCAACTGAAAGCTTTCAACAATACTCCTCTAGAACCTCCCCAGCTAGAGCCACACCACAGAGTTCAAAAAGGTTAAAAAAGGGGTGGGAGTTTAAGAACTTCTACCTAAGTACATCTTGCTGACCAATTCCAGGACAATTCTAATTCCTATTAATTGTGCAAGCTCTGCACTGTCATTTAAAGTCCATCTCCTCACATGCAAAATTAGGGATCTGACTCTTCCAATTGTAAAACTTCCATTAGCATAAACCATCATGTGCTCCAAGAA
This sequence comes from Solenodon paradoxus, assembly GCA_004363575.1. Taxonomy (NCBI): domain Eukaryota; kingdom Metazoa; phylum Chordata; class Mammalia; order Eulipotyphla; family Solenodontidae; genus Solenodon; species Solenodon paradoxus. The sequence goes on from RJWH01002413.1 coordinate 217,468, forward strand.
ACACCAATGCTGCGAAATGCTATGTGCTGGTGGGCACAGTATGTGATGCCTCGGCACTTTTAAAGTGCACAGCAGCTGTATACGGTCACCTGCTTTACTCTGCATACTCCAACATGGCAGACACACAAGCCAGCGCGCGCTTGTCGTGAGGCTCGCACAAATGAGAACTGAGCAGGACACTGGACTTGGGTTACTTCATTAAAACTTTTAAATTGATACTTATTTCCACTGCTGGAAATTCTATGTTTGGAAAAACTTGAATATGTGACTTCACATTTCCAACTGTAAATTTTATGAAGTCTAAGCATTTCAATTAAAAAATTTTATATTCAATCTGAAATGTGTTTTAAGTGTAAAATACACATGAGATTTCAAAGACAGTATAAAAAAAGTCAAATATCTTGTTAAAATTTTAAAGTTTATTACAAGTAGAATTGATAATATTTTATATTTTGGGTTAAGTAAAATATATTATTAAAATTAATTTCATCTTTAATCTTTTTACTTGTTCCAATATGACTTCTGGAAAACTTAAAATAACATGTGGCTCACGTACAATTTCTACTGGATGGTACTGGCCAATCTAACGATTTCCAAACTTTCCCACTGGAACCTCTCCCAACACCAGGTTTGGGGACATTGTCACCACCAAGCACTGTGCTTCCTGTGCAGCATCAAAAACTGCTGCCTGTATCTGAGACTGAGAGGTCTTTCAGTGACTATCACTGTCCTATGCGACCACCTTTCTTTTCATACTTCCCCAGGTTCGCTCCCTTCCTGACCCCAAGGCCCTATTCTCAGTTTTCTTTTCCAGTCTCTACTCTTCCATGAGGCCCTCCTCATCCACTCAGTTGCAGTGCTCACTTCTATGTGGATCATTTCCAATTCTTTACCTCTACTTACAGCCTCTTTCACAAGCTTCAGCACCACGGTGCCAGCTGCCTGCTAAACAGTTCCATCTGGAAGTCCTATCAACCTGTTAAAAACTCCGTATATCTGACCTGGAATTCCTCACCTTCATTTGTTAAAACATTCCATCATTCACCTTGAAAATCCTGGAGTCTTTGGCCTCTTTTCAAGTCCCAGTGCCACAATCTCATAGCAGGCTCTTTCACAGAATCCTCTCTATCACAGTCTTAACCGGCACACCTGACTCTAAATTCTTCCCCCAGTCTTCCCCATTTCTCAGATCTGTATCAACACACCCTGCCCTCCACCAAATCACCATGTGTTCTTCACCACTGTCCAGTGGCCTCTGCCACTACTTGTCCCCTCACCAAACCCCCATTCCCTATTGGTGACCTCATTTCTATTGCAAGTGTCCAAGGATTGGTTTTTGTTTTATCTGGTCTTTTGTCTCTTCACATTCCACCTATGAGTGAGGTCATCTGGTGTCTATCTTTCTTCTTTTGACTTGTTTCACTTAGCATCATCCCCTCTAGATCCATCCAAGTTGATTCAACGAGAGGGTTTCATCTTTGCTCAGGGCTGTGTAGAAAACTACTCAGTATTTCTAGTGGCAACCACTGTGGAAAGGGGAATATGTGCTCTGATCTTTAACAGCACCCAAGAGCACCTTGCACTGCATTATTGCCATCTTTGGGCATCTACTAAACAAATCAACTTAAAAAGTAAAATCTTGATAAACTTGGGACTGATGATGATTCACAAATCTTTATCTCCAACCAGATTTCTAATTACTCCAGAAGTTATTTGGATGCCCATTAAAATCAATTCATTACCTCAGTCCCACAGTCTCATCTAAATGGATCCTATCTCAGCGCATGGGAACATTATCCCACTGGCAGTCCGGGTCAGAGACAAGGGCACCCTCTTTAATTTCTAGAGCCCTTACCTCCTCATACTCCGTGATCAAGGCCTGTGAAGTCTTCTTCCTAAGCATCTCTGAATTGACACCCTTCTCAACTGCTGTCAATTCAGGCCACCATCTTACCTGGGATTACCGAACACCATCTGATCTTATCCTCAACCCACCAGCCATTTTCGACAATGAAAGTACAGTGGTATTTCAAAAATGCAATCTGAACAGTGACATTCTTTCAGAAAACTCTTCAACTGTTCTCAAGAAAGACTTCCAACCATGGTTTATGGATACCTCTGCCTCTGGTCAGTGTTTACCTTTTTAGCTTTACTTTTCATTTCCCAGATCATCTCATCTCTTACACATACGTACTCCAAGCATGTTCTAAGTACTCTAAAAGTAGTTCTCCAAACCTGCCAATGTCTTCGCATGCCTCTAGGCCTTTGCACCAGTTAGTCTGTCTATTTGAAATAGGTGTTCCTCCTCCGTAATCACCCAACACCCAGATCACCCGGCAGGCTCCTTGCATTTTAACCTCAGCAAAGGAAACTGGAGAAAAATATTCATATTTCCTCTATGCTACTACCTAGCCTAACAGCTGGTATGTAAAGGTATGCAATAATTATTTGCTGAATGAAATGAGTACATTGATAATCATCTCCTGGTTTAAAAAAAACACCAATTCCAAGGTCAATAATAAAACCCGATGTCATCCACAGTAATTCAACAGCATTGTCTAAATTAGGCAATTAAGCTAAATTTTTATTTTAACTGTCTTTGGAGTCAAAACTATTAATAGTTTGGCTAAATAAATAAAACATGTGTGGGCTCAGGGTAATCCAAATGAAGGGAAAAACACTACTTTATTTTCTCCTTTGTCTTGTAAACTCTAAGACCAATTCATTCTAAACTGTTGAGAACCTTTTTGATGCAAAACACAGAATGTATGAAAAGCAGCCAAGCAAATGTGGATACATCACAGAGGCAAAGCCTGAAGGAAACTGGAGAGCACGAAGAGACGACATCAGACCATAGGAATGCAGGGACCGTAACACAAAGAAAAGCTAGCACCACTGCTGCCTGCCAACTGAAGCTCAGTGCCTCGGTGCACAGCCTTGGTGATCCCGGAGGCCCGCAGAAATGGGGCTGTTTGTGGGGTCCTCACAGCCGTCCTGGTTTATTTAACAAAGGGAGATACAGAAAAAGGAAGGAAATACTAAGCAGTGAGACTAGATGCCGGCCCTTGCATACAGCATTTCCTTTAAGCTTCACAACTGTAATCTCCCCATTTTCCTGATGAAGAAACAGGGTTCTGTGGTCATGCAGCTGATCCTGGTGACATTATACTCAAGTTCAACTCAAATACATTTCTGCTGAGCACCTACTCTTGCTGAGCCCTGTTCTAGATTCTGAGGATGAGCAACGAGCAAAAGAAAATCTCAGTGTTCATGAAAGCTTATGGTTTTGTAGGGAGAGATGCACTATGTGCAAACACAAACAATATACTTGCAGATGGTGATACAAGGAAGGAGTATTTAAAAAATTAAAACTGAATGATGTGCTAGAGTAACTAGGAAGATGACTTAGGTTGCAAGGTTCTCAGAGATGAAAGGCAAATTTGAGAAGATACTTTTGCAGGGCTTAAAAAAAAAAGATAAAGTGGGTATCTTATCAAACCTTATATGGAAGTCTCCAGAACTACCAGAAGCAAAATTTACCATACAGTCCTGATTATTAGTAAAGTATCAGATGAAAAGAACTATACAGCATTGTCCTAGTCACGACCCAAAGCAGGTTGGATAGCCACCACTTACAGAATATTTCACAAGAATCAAATGGCTATTCATGGCATCCCAAACAATCTAATTCTTCGATCGCCCCAGCACTACAGCAGTATCTGACACACACCATGGGCTAATCATGACTGCTGATGAATATATATCAAAAGAAAGAAAGAAAGAAAAAAGCAGAACATAACAAAATGTCACCATCATGAGTTAAATCTCTTTTCAGGTCAAGTGGGTTCAATGCCTTCCCCGCCCCCACCCCCACCAGCCTTAATCACAAAAAGCAGGGGAGAGAAGTCAGATTAGTGTAAATTCATGAAACGAAATGAACAGATACTGTACAAAGAAATAATTAACATATGCTGCCTCTCTCCCCCAGTCAATACAGACCTCACCGTTAAACCACAAGTTCCACTTAAAGAAAATCTGCTAGCAAATGATGATAGAAATTTATTTATTTATTTTAAAGGAAAGGTGCAGGCAGGAATGAAGGCAAGTAGGCAGGCAGGCAGAAGAGAAAGCAGGAAGGAGACTTTTATTTTCAAATTTTATTTTAGTTGTTCACACAACTATGTTCCCTCTGGCCCCGGGAATCAAATGCAGGTCCTTTTTGTCTGTGGACTGCGCTCCTTCGGAAGTGATGACCAAACTGCTACTCTACCAGGGCACACCAAAAATCAATAAGGGCTCATTATTTGACTTTCTTACATAAGGGCTCTCCTCATACAGATGCTCAGGATACTTCTGTACCTGGTACTTATTCATTCTAAGCATTGTACGTGTACCCATCTCGACCTGAGCATTTCCCTTGCTAGATTGGTATTCCTTGAGGGCAGGGACAAAGTACATTCATCTGTACTGCCTCAGGCCTCGTCCAGTCTAAACTGCAGAAGGTCACTGATTATACTGAGTTATAAAAATTAAATGTATCTGAAACAATTCAGCCACAGGACGGCTGGGTGGGGTGAGACCCACCTCCTGGCGCTGTTACCAAGCCTGCCTGTGCTGAAGAATCTGGAGGTCTCATCGTCACAGGTCGCTCTGTCTCTAGTAAAGCTGAAGAGCTGAAAAGCCTTAGAAGTTTCTGCTTCAATTTTAGAAGTTTATATTTAGAAGATTGTTTTAGTGGAGATAGAGAATAACAAATGGCCACTGCAAGCCGAACAACAGAGCTGAATTTTACCATGTATCAAAGACGCCAATGCTGCCTTTCTGAAACCAGATGGAAAGACTAAACAACACTTTAAAAGAAGACTACTTTTGACAGATAAACATTATCAATTTTTCTGATGATCTGGTAAAATCTTAATAACGAATCTGTGACCTTTTTTCTCAGCGTGGTGTTGTGAACAATGACATCACTGTAATATCACCAGTAGATCGATCCAGGATAAGGAAATATGTATGGGAGGATGTATACTCATATTTCTCCAATATAAGAAACTTCTGCGTAAGCTCTCATTTGTAAAAAGTAAAACCACAACATGCAAATTCTAATATCCTTAGGGTTTGCTCTTTCTGACTTCAGTCACATCTCTAAAGTTTTTAAAACTTCATTTCACAATAGCAACAGAAAATGTCGACCAAAGGCACAATTCCATCTGACACCTGGTGCATTACTATGTTTGCTCCTGAACTGCAGAGCTTTGGTGAGCCATCAGGATGGGCTCTAGAGGAGCTTCCATCCAAAATGGCAGCCGAGCCTCTGAAACTCACCAGCGCCGTAACACCTAACTTACATGAAACCGGTCTAATTGTTAGCTTACTTTTCAATCTGTCTGGGAAAAAAGAATATTTACACAAATATATCAAATGTTCATTTATTATATCCTTCTTCTTTTGCCTAAAAGAACAGGCATCCTGCTTCTTCCTCCACTCTGCAAACTGATTAACCTGATATTCACATGTTTTAGAGTCCACAAAAACAAGCTACTGGCAAATCATGGAAAGCTAAGGAAAGCCTAGGTTTTCCGCACTCTTCCTCTGTAAGGGTAACTTAGGAAATGGGCGTGAAATGAATCATCTAACAAGTAAAGCCCCAAATAAACGTTTTCATTTTCAGCAAAAACAACAAAAATCAGAGTTCTAATTTTCTTTAGTATATACCACAAAGCAACATTCTGCATGCATCACTATGGTAAATTATTTTGACTTTTCATTTCAATTCAGGCTATAAAAAATGTTGAGAAAAATGTGTTCCAGATTACCTCTTTAATGTAATGTTTCCAAGCCCTCTTACACAAAAGCTAAACTTATAAATATACATGTATGTGTGTGTATATACATATACACTGAATCTAGTCCATCACTTCTCTTATTTCCATTACTAAAACAACATTAGTTTTAGAAAAATGAAATACTCTTTAGAGACAGAGGACTTTAATCATCTTTATGTATTCAAATGGAAAGTCTTTTTGTTAAATTAGCGTGAAAGTCCCTTCATCTACACACAATTGGTCCAAAGAAATAGGCCATTTTCAGCACAAGAGGCCAATCCATTTTACAGTGAATAAAGCTTTTGAAAGCACTACACACCCTCATCCAGACTGTCAAATTTTCAAAGTGATCCAGTATTTTTTCCGTTTTTTTTTTTTTTAACACTTTCAGGCCCAGCAAGCATCTTATAATTAGATTAATTAAAAAGGAAACAAAAAACACTGTTCACTTCTGATCAAAATTATTCCATTTATGCTTAATTAGCTTTAATCCAAGTCTATATATTTAATGATGGGGATATGACAATTCGACCTATTTGCATATTTTAAATGCCTTTCCTAAACTATACTTTGTAACAAATTTAAAAGAACAGTCTCTTTCTCATGTCAATATGCCAAGGCATAAATCAGGATACAAATTAGAGGAAAAAAAAGAAAAGAAAACAAGGCCTCTCTGAGACAGGGAGGTACTGAGGGGGGTGGAGTAATTTACCCAGGGTGGGGGCAATTTACCCGCCACATCACAAACTACAACCCTTTCAGCCCACCAGGCCAAGAAGCATTACATCACACTCTCACAATGATAGGGGGAGGTGGCTCTGAGAAAGCAAGTTTTCAGCTTTCTTCCCTCCCTGCTCAGGCTTCTAGAATCCTGCAACGGGAGTAATGGAATTTAACTTCAGGGCACTGCACAGTTTCTGGGGGAACGAACATCCACACACATACTGATTTATGTGACCCTAAGTGACACTTCACACAATGGATAAACATGGCCCAAACAGGCAACCACGCACAGATGCTGAATTTGTACCAAAAAGCCCAGTTACTTATTAATCTGCATAAAAATTAAACGATCATTGTATTCCGTGAAAAATGGAAGCCAACCTACAAGAAACGATCGAGAAATCATTCCTAATCGGGTGAGGAGTTGTTTGTATCTTTAAAACACCATGTTTACAAGCTAGTCCTTCCATTTGCTTCAAACCACGATAAGAAGAAAAGCGCATCTGGCTGCACATCTGAGAAGGTACAGAGAGAGCCGTGCAAAGGAGCGCGCGCAGAAAGAAGAGGGGTGACCCACACACTGCTTGGGAGGTTTTCACTCGGGAATCTACAAACCCCAACCCTGGTGTTCACTCGCCCCCAACCTGATGTTTAAAATGTATCAGGTCTTATTTTAGGTTTTAGTCTCTCTAGGAAGGATGGCCCAGTCTTTTTTTTTTTTTTTTAAGGTTTCTCCGAGGTAGTGCTTGCCCTCCCAGATCCTTTGTCGGCCTTAGCAGCTGAAAGAATGCAAACCCATTTATATTTATGCAAATTTTTGCAGCAGATTTACGGTGGGGGGGGGCGGTCTGTGCTTTCTAAAAAGCCTCTTTCTAAATTATCAAATTTCCAAATAGTTGTAGCTTCATTTATTTGCAAGATAGACACAATGATGAAAACCTGCATATAAATTAAAAGTGCAATTAAATCACTTTGAAATTTAAATATCTGACCACGGCTTTTCCATTTCTAAAATGCCGAACTAAAAGTACATCATGGGTCTGATTTACACAGATTCACGAAATGTCTGAAGCCAGCTCCATGCTAGACAAATGTCGATTTGCAACACCACCAGTGAAAACGGTTAGACAAGATCCATATAAATCAATTGGTTTTAAAAAATTGAAAATATTTACCAACCTCATAAAGTGCAGCAGTGCTTAAATCCAGCAAATTGAGGCATACAAGGTAGAAATGGAAATGAAAAAAATCCAAAAAATGATTTCTTTTTGTCTATCTGTTTTTTTGTATTTTAAATATTCAGAAACCAGCAGAGACTCTGTCGGCCATTTTGGCTTGAACTAACTCTCTCACTCACTCTCCCTCTTGCTCTCTCTCTCCCCCTCTGTCTCTAAAGGAAGCAGCTTTTTGTGACCTTCAAATAGAGGCGGATCATGTGACTTCGGGTAGGTTTGTCAATCAGGAAAGGGGAGGGAGCTGGAGATGAAACTGCCTTAAAGGGAACGCGCCACTTTTTCACTCTGATTTGTGAAACGCTGTTATCTCACACTCTCCGCCTACACACATTGAATGTGAAAGTGGCAACAGCATAAGGGTAACAGATGAACAAAATATAAAAACCTTTATTGGTTTATAGAAATAAGCTCAGTTGCTAACGATTCTTGCAGATCCTGGAGCTCCGCTTGCTTGCTACAATTATTCTCTAGCTGTTTGCGCTAGCACAGGCTGGCAAACTGCTCTTTAAAAGGGGGCTTCAGTAATGCTCTACCCAAGCAAGAGATTTTCGTTTTTAAAGATTACAGTGAAATACGGGGCACCACTGATCTCTAACAGGCTCCTAAAATGCAAGGCAAATGACTGAAAGGAAATAGTCTCTGGATTCCGCGAATGGCAATTCAGAGAGGCTAACTGACTTATTCCAAGTCCCACGGCTACACAGCAGCAGAACAGGGACTGGTTCCCCAACTGAAATCCACATTTATTGTTTTGGGGGTGTGTGTGCTGAGTACCTCCTCCCTCAACCCCCAATAAAATCTATGCAACAGTCTAGCAAACACTTCCTCGGCTGGGGCAGTGAGTCAGCCTTAATCCCCTCCCCCACCAGAGGAAGTAACTGCTGCAGGCAGGGAGCAGGCGCCACAGCACAAACCTACCTGGTTTCCCTGCCTGTGTCCCTCCTTCTCACTGTCTGCATCTGGATTTCCACCCATCTAAGAAACTCACGCTGGCTTTGCGGCTAACAGGTTGCGTAATCTTAGACACGTTCCTTAACATCCCTTGGCCTTGGTCTTCTCACTTGCAGAAGGTAAGGGATGGACATACGAGATGCTTATCTTTGGTCCCTTTAGCTCTAAACTAAGCATCTTTCTCTTAGCAATTCTGTTCATCTTATCCTTGCCATCTCAAAAGTATGTCATCACCCCAGGAGCTTTTCTTAACCCTCCCAGTCTAGACGAGGCTTTCCTGTTAAACACTCCCATAACAGCCTTCACTGCCGGTTCCACAGCATACTGGTCGTACTGGTCTTAAGTGCAACCTACTGTTGCTGAGACTGCTTACCCTGGGTCCTCCCCAGTATGTAGGAGGACAAACACTAGGTCTTCCTGAACTGTCACGTGAAGCCTCACACAGCAGGTTGAGTTAAAAAATGAATTACGTGGTCCTCCAGAGGCAACTTACCACCTAAATATATGAAATGCAAGTCACATGGTTTCCAGAAATTTGGATCCATCTATTCATTTTGAGGAAATAAAGAAACTAAAATGGCAGAACTCAAACAAAAGTGCCCCGTGACTATCAGATTCCATCTGTATAAACCAGAAAAAGTGAGATTCCATTGCACGATTGTCCCAAATGAACCAGGCCAACGGGTGTGATCTGACATGCCAGCAGGCAGAGGACTGATTCTGTAAACCCAGAGGTACCTAAAAAGAAATCTGCAGACCCTCTCGAAGTCCCACATGTGTGTTATGCTAGCTTCTGGGTCTTTCTACAGTCTCCCCCTTCTCTTTTTCCACTTGGACAGAAGAACAGGAAGGGAGCTGTCTCAGGGTAGGCAGAGGCCAACGCCGAGATGATATGGCAGCTTGAACTCTGTGGCGGAAACTGCTTCCACTGTCTTAGTGAAGCTCTGAGTGGAGAAAGAGACAGGAGCCAGGCTGACAATTGAGATGTGGGCAAAGGCAGAAAACTCCTCGGGTGGAAATTCTGAATATTTCATCTATTTTTATCCTCCAATACCTTCCAGATGAGTTACGGACAGCTTACTCATGTGAAACATGCTCAGCCCATCAAAACGGAAGGGGACTGCATAGCTGCATTGTTGTCACTTGTGATGATGACAACATGTCTCTATGAGAGTTCTGTGACATCTCCAGTCCCTAATGCAGAATATTCCACGTAGAAATATGTATGTTGTCTTGTGAGTCTTAAGTAACAATCTGCATGAAGAAATTATTAGCTCTATTTTCAAATAGGACAGATTTTTCCTCAATTTCCAGATTTTCACAACTTCATAATTCTAGACTTAAAGCAAGTAGCCCACCTGAAAGTGCAACCAGAATACTATTTCCTCCCTTTGTTTCCAGACATGCTGGGATCCACAATATACTTACTGTACTTTTTTGTATTTAGTCTTTTAAAATTGTATTATTAAAATTGAGGAAATAAGTAATACAAAATTAGTTTACCTTTTTAAACAAATAAACTAGGTGTGCCCTGGTGAACTAGTGGACAAGTCCAAGCACAGTCCACATACATCCCAAGGACCCAGGTTCACCACCAGAAGCCAGAGGCAACTACAAAGGTGAACAAGTAAAATAAAATAAAATGTTTCTTCCTCCTCTCTCTTCCTGCCTGCCTGTATACTTGCCTTCATTTCCGCTTGTATCTTTCCTTTAATAAATTAATAAACCAATGAGAACTTATACATTCAAAGCATGTTGTCTTTCAAAGTTGGCCCCTCTGGAGACAATATAGCACTACTAAAATATTTTTACTAGGAAACAAGACTGAAAAATAGTGAACTGAACATTTCACTCAAAAATCTAGAAAATGAGTAAAAAACCTCAAAAAAGTAATCATGATAAAGCATAATGTCAAAAAAAAAGTAGGCTGACCCAAAGCAATATATAGGTTTAATGCAATTCCCATTAAAATCCCTTCAGCTTATTTCCAGGAAATAGAACAAAATATCTTAAAATTTGTATGGAACAACAAAAGATCCTGAATAGCCAAAGCTATCATTAGAAAAAAGAACGAATCTGGAGGGATTACACTTCCAGACTTTGAACTATATACTACAAAGCTGTAGTGATCAAAATGGTGTGGTACTGGAATAACAATAGAGGCACAGATCAGTTGAATAGAAGTGAATCACCAGAAACTGACCCATTCACATACAGTCAGTTACTATGACAAAAGAACCAAAGGTATTCAATGGAAAAAGGAAAGTCTCTTCAGCAAATGGTGTTGGTAAAACTGGACAGCTGTATGCAAAAGAATGAAGCTAGACCACTCTCTAACACCTTCACAAAAATTAACTCAAAATGGATTAGAGACCTGGACATAAGACCAGAAACCATAAAGCTCTTAGAAGACAACATAGGAAAGACTTTCCAAGACATCAGTCGTAGAGAAGCTTTTGGAGACTCAACTCCACCATCAAGGGAAACAGAAAGAAAAATAAACAACTGGGACTACATCCAACAAAAGAAAACATCACCAAAACCAAAAGAAAACCTACTAACTGGGCGAAGATGCTTGCATTCAATATTTCTGACAAAGGCTTAATATCTAAAATATACAAAGAACTCATAAAACTCAACAACAGAAGAACAGGCAATCCAATCAAAAACTGGGAGGAGGAATTGGAGAGACACTTTTCTGAAAAGGACATACAGATGGCCGGCAGGCACATGAAATTATGTTCCTACTCTATTGGGGAAATGCAAATGCAAACAACGAGATACTACCTTATACCCTGAAGACTGGCTATTATCCAAAAGCCTGAAAACAACGAATGCTGGTGAGGAGGTGGAGAAAAGGGAACACTTTTGCACTGTTGGTGGGAGTGCAAATTGGTACAACCCCTGTGGAGAACAGTTTGGAGATTCCTCAAAAAATGAAAGATGGAAATCCCATATGATCCCGTCACTCCACTTCCTGCATCTACCCAAGAGATATGAAAGCACCCATCTGCAGAGATGTATGTAGCCCCATATTTACTGCGGTCCTATTCACAATAGCTAAGAACTGGAAATTATGTAAGTGCCCAACGTCAGATGAATGGATAAAGAAGATGTGGTCCACATATACAGTGGAATACTTCACAGCCCTGAGAAGAGATGAAACGCTGTCATTTAATCAACATGGATGAAACTAGAGGGGCTAATAATATTAAGTGAAACAAGTCAAAGGAAGGAAGAGATGCCAAATGACCTCACTTGTAGGTGCAATGTGAACAGACAAAATAAAGGAACAAATGAAACACAACCAACCCTGAAACATTTGCAACAGACCTGAGGTGACCAACAGGGAATGGAGTGAATGGAGGTAAATGGTGGTGGAGCCCAGTGGATGATGGGAAAGAGCACTGGGTGATGTGGTGGAGAGCATGGTGTTTTGAAATAAATCTAAGAACTGGGGAACCTATACATAGGAATTTATTTTAATGTGTAGAATAATTACAATAAAAACTAAATTTTAAAAAAGTAGGCTGGATCAATGAAACCAAAAACTGTTTTTCTTTGTAAATAAATAATCCTCTGAAAAATTTTATCAATGAAATAAGAAGGTCATAGATAAACATTAGGGCTGAGAAGGGACATTACAACTACAGATTTAGACAGGATTTTTAAAATTATACTTTACGTCAATAAACTTGAAGATTTAGAAAAATAGATGATAGTCAAGAAAAACAGAAAATATCAGAATAAATTCAAGAAAACTTCTGAAAATAACAAGGTGTGACCTGGTGGAGCAGCATCAGATCCATCACCTCCGAAGGACCCAGGCTACATACCCTTGGGTTGGAGTCCTGGGCCTGGGGGAAAGCAACCAGTATGAACAACTAAATAAAAATAAAAATGCTTTCTCCTTCTTTCTCTTCCTGTCTGTCTGCCTATTCGCCATTATTCCTGCCTGCACCTTTCCTTTAAAAAAGTTGCTTCCTCAAAACAAGAAAGTAACAAAAACCCATAGCAGAAATGTGTAAGCTATTCAAGGAATGCACTAAAACTACAATAGGCCCAAATAGCTTTCTGGGTGTATTCTACCGAACTTTAATTGAACAGACAGTTTCCATGTTATTCTTTTTGCTGCAGAATTTATGGAGATAAAAGGGGAAGCTTTCTAATTTTCTCTGAGGCTGATATATTCTTGACACCCATCTAGACGGTATAAAAAATGAAACCATAAACCAATCTTCACTTGTGAAGACAGACGCAAAGTCCCAGGTAATATATTAGCAAATAGAATTTAGCATTCTGGGGTGCAGTTTTGTGGCTCAAGCAGCTGAGAAGGTTGGTGAGGCACCCAGGTTCTGGGGGTTGGGGGGCAGGTAACCAAAATAAACAACTCAATAAAGATGCTTCTTCCTTCCTTCCTCTCAAAAATAAAAAAGAATTTGGCAGTTCTAGGACCATGTAGAATTTATACCAACAAGACAAGGATGATTAAATTACAAAACCCTCATGGCCTGGCAGTTTATTTAGTTCACCAGACACAGTCCTCACACATCTCAAGGTCTCAGGTTCATGTCCCGGGTTGCGGGGAACAACCAAGATGAACAACTAAATAAAAATAAATGAAGTGCCTCTTCGTCCTCTTTTTCTACTCTGCTCGCCTTCATTGCTGCTGCACTTTTCCTAGAAAAAAAAAGCACAAAATGTAGTGACATTAACTCTTCATTTGTTTATCAAAGATGTACTCTGCACTATCCGCTGAGATACAAAGTAAATTAGGAAAGGTTCTTATCTCACAGATCAGACATTGGGAGAGGGATCTCACAGGGTAGGAAACAGACAGCAAAACTGAGGAAATCTCACTTGAAAGAAGTTGATTAGGGAAGTCTTTTCTCAGAGCAACACTTAATCTGAGTGGAAAAGCAAATGCTGGCTGGTCAAAGAACAAGAGATGATCAGGAGGCTAGAATACCCGCAGAGCAGAAGGCCTGAGATGAGGCTGAGGAGGTAGGAGGAACTAGATCACACCGGGTCACACAAGCCACAATGGGGGTTTATTTTAAGAACAGTGTAAAATCAGAAACTCTAAGCAGGAGAGCGAACAGCACTATTTTATCCATTTGTCACTCTCCACTTAATGCCTTAAAGTCTGGAAGCTTTTCTTTTTCTTTCTTTCATTTTTTTTTTTAAGAGGAAGAAAGGCAGGCAGGAAGGAAATGAAGGTGCAGAAAGAGAGGAAAAGACGCAACTTTACCTATTTATTCATGTTTGGACCTAGGGTTGTGAACCCAGGTCCTTGGTTTTACATGGTCTCTGCCCCAGCTACCAAATTAGTACCTGAGTCACCAGGACATGCCTAAAGGCTTTTCATGGGCTGGGAGACTATTTGGGTCCTGAAAAAATACATGTACAAGTCCAAAATGCAAAAGGGAAAATTATAACCAAAAAAAACCAAATGTGTTTAAATGTCAAAATTAGTATTTACAGTATACAATCTTCATTATATTTAAAAACTAGTCTCACTTTGTAAAAATCCTACACATGTTCATTAACTGTTGAGAAATCTTAAAAAGGCGTACCCTGGTGGCTCAGAGGCTTAAAGCCCTTGCCTGGGGTTCAGTCCACCTACAACCCACTCCACCACTAGGGGAACAACTAAATAAAATGTTTCTTCCTCTTCTCCCTTCCTTCTTCCTGCCTTCCTTCCTACTTACAAAATAAAACAAAGTGCACCCTGGCGGAATAGTGGTTCGGTTTACTGCATCGTGTCCAAAGTGCAGTCCACACACATCCTGGGGCTGCGGCAACACCCAAGATGAACAACTAAATAAAATAAATGTTTCTTCCTCCTCTCTCTTCCTGCCTGCCTACTTGCCTTCATACTTGCCTGCATCTTTCCTTCATTAAAAAAATAAACAAAACATAGTAAAACCAATCAACTGTTTGAATAATAAGGCTCCAATCTCTGGACTCACCATTCATTCAAACAGTAAAGAATGTTTTCGTGAGTACCTACTATGAATTAGATATTGTGCTAAAACCATTTCCAGGGGAATACAAAGATGATTATTTATACCTCAAAGGACAGAGGCATGTAAATTCATAATTAAAACATAGCAAGGTAAGTACCATAATGAGTATAAACAGATATAACAGCTATGCTATAAGAATACAAAGGAGTAATTGCTGGAGAGTCAAAAAGATTTCATAAGGGAGATTAAATTTTCAACTGAGTCTTAAAGAAAGAGTGGGAACTTGCCATGTAAAGAACATAAGAAAGACAAAGGCTTTTCTAATTCTGACTTCAGTACCACAATATGGCAACTAGAAAGGCTGACAAGAAAAAAGTGTACATATAAAAGCTAAGTGTTTCCAGGATTCTTAACCTCAATGAAGCCAGAGAGTGGCCAAAATAGCACGGAAATCTCCAACCCAACTAGAATACAATAATCTTTGGATTCTAATTAGAATCCAATATATTTGTATTACATTTAGAAATTAGAATGCTAGCAGAAGGGAATATTTAAAACAAAACAAAACAAAACAAAAAACCCTCAAAGTCTTTAGAACCAAGTCTCGAAAATCAAATTTGTTTCTGGAAGAAATCCTCAACACTTCATTCAGTGGAGTCCAATGTCTCCTCTGTGCTTTCTGGCACATACCTCTATTGTACTACTTCCTTTTATCTTTTTTTTTTTTTTTTTTTTTTAAAGTAAAGGTGTAGACTGGAATGAAGCAGATAGGCAGAGAGAGGAGGAAGAAGCATTTTATTAATTTTTATTTAGTTGTTCATCTTGGCTGTTCCTATGGAACTGGGACATGAACCGGGTCCTTGGGATGATGTGGCCTGCACTCTAGGCCAGAGGCAGTGAGCGTAACCACTACTCCACCAGAGTGTACCCACAGTAGTACTTTGTACTCTATTATTCCTGTTACCCATTTACTTGGTGCTTCCTCCTCTAAACTATGAGCTTCTTCTGGGTAGCCTATTTGGCTTCTATTTCTGGATCTAGCATATAGGAGGAGCTGATGCTTCCTGAATGAAAAAATAAACAAATAAGCAAAGGAATGCAGGGTGAATACAATGAGCCAGGTATTTAGTGTGTGTAAAGAAGGTAACATTAAAATCCTACAACTGGGAGATAAGACAGAGGACAATCAACAAGAAAGTGAGAATCGAGTTAGAAAATGAAAACACCACACCTCACCTGAGCTGGCCTTCAAAGGAAGGAGAAGCCCACAGTTGAAGCAGAAACACTTCACTCAGCTAATTGAGCTTAAGCTGCAGGAACCCACTTTTTCAAGGGGCTCTCCCAAAGTCCTAGGATAGGTCCTAATGCTGTGTCCCTATGATCTCTCTCTTTTTCTGTTGCAGTGTATTTTTCTTCCTTTATGTGGTAAAGCACACATAAAATTTACCCTCCTAACCATTCTTTTTTTGAGTTGACTATTTTTAAGGTGCAGGCAGGAATGAAGGTGAGCAGGCAAGCAAAGAGAGAAGGAAGAAGCACTTACTTCATTTTCATTTAGTTGTTCACACTGGTTGTTTCCCCTTCAACCCGGGACTCCAACCCAGGGGTATGTGACCTGCACTCCTTCGGAGGCAACTTTGTGACAATGTTGTGAAACAGGCCTCCAGAACTTTTTATCTTGCAAATACATCTGTATTCTAGACCCATTAAACAACTGTCCTTCTTCCCCCCTCCCCCAGCCCAATAGCCACCATTCTATTTTCTGCTTACATACATTGGACTACTTTAGATACCTCATGTAAGTGGAATCATACAGTATGTGTCCTTTTGTGACAGGATGATTTTATTTCATCTGGCATACGGTCCTCAAGGATCATTCATGTTGCAGCATGAGACGGGATTTCCTTCTTATCCATACATGAATACTATTCAATTCTATATATAATATATATGTGTGCACATATTACACTGCATGTGTGTGTGTGTGTGTGTGTGTGTAAAACACATTTTGTTTATCCATTTATCTACCAGTAGACCCTTGGGATGTGTCCACTCTCGGTTACTGTGAGTAGTGTCGGTATGAGCATGAGTATGGGTACGGGTATGAGTATGGATGAGTATGGGTACGGGTGTGAGTATGGATGAGTATGGGTACGGGTGTGAGTATGGGTGAGTATGCGTACGGGGGTGAGTATGGGTACGGGTGTGAGTATGGGTGAGTATGGGTACGGGTGTGAGTATGGGTGAGTATGGGTACGGGTATGAGTATCTTAAGACTGTGCTGTCATTTCTTCTGAATATATACTCCGATCATGGTTTCTATTCTTAATTTTTTGAGGTCCCTCCATACCTAGCAACTCTATAGCAGCTTTGCCCTTTTACAGAAATGTCTATATTCATGGCACCCCCGGTCAAGCAGTGGTTTGGTCAGGCGTCTCCAGCCAAAGTGCAGTCCACATACGTCCCAAAGACCAAGGTTCATGTTCTGAGCTGGGGAGAACAGCCAAGACACCCAACTAAATAAAAATCAATAAATAACTGCTTCCTCTTCCTCTCTTCCTGCCTGACTGCCTTCTCTCCTTCATTCCGACCTGTGCCTTTCCTTAAAAAAAGGAAAATATATGTCTATTCAAAGTCCTTTGCCCATTTTTAATTTAAGTTATTTGGGTTTTTGTTGTTGAGTTACAGGTCTTTATATATTCTGGATATTAACCTCATCTTAGTTATTCCCTCCAATTCTATAGGCTGTCTTTTCACTTTGTGGATCGAGTCCCTTGGTGCACAAATTTGTAATTGTGATGTGGTCCATTGCTTATTTTTGCGTTTTGTCTGTGCTATTGGAATCATCCAAGAAACCACTGCCAAATCAAATGCCAGAAGCTTTTCTCCTGTATTTTCTTCTAGTTTTATAGTTTCTAGGTCTTAAATGTAGGTCTTTAATTCATTTTGATTTATTTTTATATGGTATAAGATAAGGGTACTGTAAGGTTTTTCTGGGCTCCGCAAGGAGAAAAAGTCAATTAGACCAAAAAGTAGAATAGTCAGGGCTTTATTGGACTTTGCGCACCCGGGCGAAATTCCCAAGTCCGCAAAATGGGCCTGGGGAAGTCGCGGGCTGGGAAGTCGCCCTTGAACAAAGGGGAGCAGGCTCTTTAAGCAGACGAATTTCGCGGGCTTCCTAT
>RJWH01002414.1:0-21196 GCA_004363575.1 Solenodon paradoxus
ATAAAGTTGATGCCAGGCTCAGAGGGCTCTTAGCAGCCAACCACTCAGCCTTCTCTTAGAGACGTCCAACCTCTCATCAACCCTTGTCAAACTGTAACAATCCTTAGTCCCAGGGTTGGTATAAGGATTAAATGGGAAAGTGCCTGGCACATAGCAGGTGGCAAATGACCTAACATTCCCTCTCTTTCCATTCTCTTTTTTTCCTACAACAATAGCCCATGTCAAGGCTTTCTAGCCTCACAAACATTTCCTCCTAGATTTTCCTGCCATCCTCCCCCCAGATATGCATCCATTATATTCCTTTTCTCTATAGCCAGTGGAGTGTCACTTTTACTGTCAAGGAACTCCTCTCTGCTCTACACCAAGCAGAGGGTGCAAAATTAATAACGTAATCACACAAATATCAACTTGCAGCTGCTGAGGGCTGCAAAGGAAAGGTGAGAACATATGAAATGGATACTGTGATGCACCTCCCCCGGCCAAGTCCCACTTCAGAACTGAGTCACTTATTCCCCTAACTGCCAGGAATATTGGATTCAGACAGCCAGCTCTCAGCTGATTCTTCCCCGGGAATTTCTCTCAGCCTTCATGAGTCACCTTGATGGCACCCTGGTGGAGCAGAGGTTGGGCACAGCCCACTTTTACCCTGAGGTCCTGGCCAGTGGGGATGGCCAAAATGAATAATTAAATAAAATGAATAAAGGGACTGACTTTCTCCTCTTTCTTCTTGCCTGCCTGCTTGCCTGCCTCTGTTTGCCTTCATTCCTCCCTGTATCTTTCTTTAAAAAAAAAAAAAAGGATTCACCCTAGTAAAGTTCTCCCCCATTCCTTGGGAACAACCCACCTCCAGTGAAGGTCATTGTGGCCATGTTGCCTCAAGGTGGAAACTGTAGGACCATCCCAGGTCCATATGTCCTCCTGGGGTTGACAGTGGCCTTGTGATGGAATCGAAACAACTCCTCCACCTTTCACTCCTACTCCTTCTCCCTCCACCAGCCTGCTCTGGGGGTATCGATCTTGTGGACGCTTTCCCCGTAAACCTCGACATGCATTCTCTGTCTCAGGAGCTGCTTCCAAAGGACCCACCTATGATAACATATCAAAGAGGACTGATCTAAAGGGATGTTGGCTGTGAGTGAAATTTTCAGAACAAAAGTTGAGCTGAAATTTGAAGAACAAGGAGTTATCTGGAGGAAGAATGCTCCAGGCAGAGGGAACCGAATGTACAAAGACTGAGAAAAGGAGGAAGGTTAAGGGCAGGGTGTCTGGAATACGGAGAATGGGATCTCAGGGAAGGGAGACAGACAAGGCTAGAACCCATGGGCGTGGCTGTTACCTAGCAGGACCTGGTCGGTCTTGTTAGGTTATAGTCTAACCACAAATAAATGTCTGATTCATGATCCATCAGTGTGTTAGGGCCACCATAGCAAAATACCACAGACTATGTGACTTAAACAACAGAAATGGAGATTCTCACAGTTCTGGAGGCTGCAAGTCCACAATCAAGGCTCCAGCAGTGTTAATTTTTTCTGAGGTCTCAGTCCCTGGCTTGCAGACAGCCGCCTTCCTGCTGTCTCTCCACACGGGGGTCCCTCTGTGCACGTGAGCCTTGGTGTCTCCCCTGTGCTCAGATTTCCAGTTCTTAAAAGGAGACCAGGCAGGTTGGATTAGGGCCCATCCTAATGACCTTATTTAACTGAATCCACTTTTTAAAGGCCCTTTCTACAAAAACAGGCAACTTCTCAGGTACTTGAGGATTAAAACTTCAACATACAAATTTGGGGAAGACCCAACTCAGACATTAGCAGTGTTGTTTTCTGTATGCAAGATCCTACAAAAGTATACCACCTAAATCTCAATGAATTAATAATTGAAGTAAACACTTTTGTTGAAAAGAAAAAATCACATTGTATTAGAAAAACAAAAATATGTGGTTACTGTATATATATATGTGTGTGTATATATGACCATGTGTATATATACATGCATGTATACATATATATATATATATATATATATAAATAAATGAAATCTCACCATATCCTCCACCACCCCCAACCCTGCCATCCCAATCCCCACTTTTTACACATGGGTCTTTCGTTCCTCTCTGCTTCTATCTAAGGCTGGTTATTTGCCAAGTACTGCTGGAGATAATCAAATAACTGCTGATCCACTGCATCACAAATTCTCAGTGGTCACCTTCTGCTGGAATCCCTGTTTCTCTGCATACCTCCTGTTCACTCCCGGTCTTCGCATCCATTCCCCAGTCTGTACAGCAGACTCCACCCTCTGCCAGCCCCACTGATCTGCCGGACCCTTCACTCTCAGAAGACCAGCTGTCCAGCTTCACAGAGAAAGAAGAGGTCCTCAGATGGTTGTCCAGTTTCTCTTTCCACCCCTTCCTAATTTTTCCAAATCTAACTGGAGGAAGGCACATGGTGTGGAAGAAAGAAACCAGGTTCAAGTCCAGTCGATTCCATCACAAAAGACTTTCTTTCTTTGGCAAGTTCACTGGGCCCCCCTGTGCCTCAGTTTCCTTATCTGTGAGAGAAAGATCATTGCTTCCAGATAACATCCTGACTCAAAGATAAAACCCCAACTACTTACCATAGCCAGCAAAGGTGGCCTTCCATGTCCTGACCCTGTCTACACTGACTCCATTTGCTGCCCTTTCTCTGGCTGCTCCAACATTGCTTTTTGGCTATTCGTGGAATACACCAAACACATCCTCACCACAGGGCCTTTGCACATGCTGTCCTCGCTGCAGGATCTTGGCAGGGCTCATGCCCCCACAGGCAGTTCTCCTCAGAAAGCTCTTCCTGATCACCCCATGTAAACTAGCACCTCTCCCCATCTTTTCTAATTTCTTGTTTCACTTATTAATATAATTGTATTTCTTTCTTTACTTCTTTACTACCCATCTCCCTCACAAAGTTGTAAGCTCCAGGATGTCAGGGAATGTATCTTGGTGGTAAAACAAGGTTTGGCTGGTGTTCATCAAATGTTGTTAAATGAATTACAGGAAAAATATAGGCTGGTCATCTAAGGCCATTTCTATGCTGCCAATACCACCACTGTCACCACTGCCCCAAGAGACAGTTGTGCCCACCTTCACATCCCAGCTCTGGCATTGTCGGAATGGGAGCCACCAGCCACCTCTGACGTGTCCCTCCCCTGGGCTACAGTGATTGTCAAGGGGTAGCACATCACTTGATCTGAGCCAATCAGAGTCCTTCCCTAGGAAGCAGACTTTCCCAAGAGGAATAAAAGGTGCAATTATGGAAGCATCTGGTGGCCTTTTCCAACAGAGCATGAAAAAGAGACACCTAGTATCCTGTCAATACAACCCCTCCTGTCTTTGGACCCCTGAGCCAGTAGTCATCTCTTTGTCTGCGCTAGTTTGCATTTTGAGTCTGTCACTTGCCACCTAAAGGATTCTGTTGTGATGATAAATGAACCCCTGCATGCCAGATGCCTAGAGCAGTGCTCAGGCTGAAGAAGATGCCTAATTGTGGTGCCCTTCATGCTATCCCTGTAACCCTGTCTTTCTTTGCCTCCTCCCTGCCACCTCAGGACCTGTCCCTCTTCCTGTCCCAGGCCCAACTCTACTCACCTGGTACCAGACTCATGCTTTCCTCTCTCATAAGCGGTTTCCCTGGAGAAGGCCGAGGCCACTCTCAGCTTGCATGGGGACAGGGGCTCCTATGGGTCAAGAGCCATGCTGGCACATCGCCACACCTGGCACACGCTGTGTGCCCCAAATGCCTGTCTCACTGCAGAGACAGAACTAAATAGAATGACGCCTCCAGCTCCTTACAAATTGAAAAGGCCCCATCAAATGTGTAAAAAGGCAAGCACTGTCTGTATGTAAGGGATTGTGATTGTGGTTTTATTAACCAAATAGATAGCCCTCATTATGAAAGGAGCCTTTCCCAGTGATGAATGACTCCGAGGCCCCAGAGGGACATGGGTATTTCTCATGGCCGTCAGTCAAACAAGTTAACTGCATAACAATTTCTCTCTCCATAGCAACTTGCCCAGCCTCCTCTGCCAGCCCCAGCACCTGTGCCGCTGAGAGTCCCCTGCACTTGTGGCTGTGCCTTCTACTGCCCACCATCGGTTGAGCACACTCAGTTGTCACCATAATTCAACCGCTTCGAAGTGCAAAAGTGGCACAAACATGGTGTAAACAAGTAAGTGAGGCTTTGTGTCATGGCCCCCGATCCCACCCACAGGTGAAAGGGCTAGATGAGTCCAGAAATGGGCCAGCCCGTCTGAGCATCCACCAGGCCTGCTCAGCTCAGCACGGCCTGGCCTTTGACACCTTCCAGCAGCTCTGGGGTCGGGGCGAGGGGTCCCTCCAGTGAGACTGAGGAAGAGAGGGGAGGAGAGGAGGCCCTCTCGTCATCACCCTCACTCAGAGGCAGGTCATCTCATCCCCCTTGTGAAGAAGAGAAAATGGAAGGTTGGTAGGTGATGGACCCACCTGTATGACCAAGGGCCCAAGTTGTTTGAGACCTGAGCCTAAGTCTTTCCTATCCCAAAGAAGCCGCCCACAGGCCACCAACATGAGTGAGGCATGAAATTACTAATGAATCCAGGGAGCGACCGGTCAGTAGGGGAAGACTCTGCCAGCAAACCATGCAATGATTATAGAGAAGGCGATTACGTCAGTGCTGATTAACCACTGATCCCAAAGCTTAGGTTAGAACAAAGAGTTTTGGCCTCTAGGAAAGATAGCCTAGGCTCTTGAAGTGAGACCAGATGTCCCCAGTGGTCTGTCTGGAAAAGGTTCTGCCCTCTGCTCAGGGCATGGTGCTCTGAGAGATATTACTTTTGCCTGACCTTGGGAGGGGATTGTAAGGATGGTGAGTCACGCCCCACTTCACTGGGCCTTCACCACCCCAGGTCACAATCTTGTAAGTGGCACCCCGAGACCTGTCTGATGTCCTAGCCTGTATTCATTCCTCTTCATGACCTGCTTCCTTCCTGACCTCGAACATCACCCATGAGCACAGCAGGCCTTGCCACGGAATGGTGGGGTCAGCGCATCCTGCAGGGATGACGGGCCCATCCAGAGATCCCCTGGTGCCTAGGAAGACAAACAGCCTCGGCCCTCAGGTGTTGACACAGGAGGCAGTGGTGACGGTGTGAGCAGCCCCTTCAACAGGTCTGGCCCTGAACAGAGAGGGATATAGGATATCTGCAGGCAGCCTGAGCAGAGAGAAAGGGGCCCATGGAGATGGAGGGGAGAGGGGTTAATTCAGAGGGGGGTGTTCCTGGGGCAGGGGGTCCCAGGAGCTAAAGCAGGATCTGCAAACTTGTGTGAGGGCCCCAGAGAAGTTTGCAGTTTGCAGCCACAGAGGCTCTGTCACCACAATTCAACCACCATTTAAATGCAAAAGCGACACTGACATTGTATAAACAAGTTAAGTGAGGCTTTGTCTCAATAAAACTTTGTTTACAAAGACAGTGGGGTCCCAGATTTGGCCCCTGGTGAGAGTTTGCCAAGCCCTGATCTAAAGCACCAGGTGCTTCAGGGGCTGGAGGAGGAGCATGGGTGGGGCAGATGATGAACTTGCAGTCTAAAAGGGAGACCTTGCCCTCGGAGTACCACCCACACCCTGTGTGTGCTCAGACTCCAACTCTGGGACTCTGAGCAGGACGGACGAGGAAGGCACTGGATACATTTACAAAGAAATGTTGAGATCCGTTCCAGTCTGATGGTCCATCTAAAGAGTAAAAAGAATCAATTCGTAGGCTTCTGTCGAGTTGGCAGCTTCACAGAAGTGGGGAAGACTTGACAGGCAGACATCAAATCCTAGGGGCTCCAACACAGTGCCCTTTGGGGCCCATTAACCAGCCCTCCCAGAGGAGGGAGGTGTCTTGCAGGGAATGGAACCCAGAGATGGGAGGCAGCTTTAGAATCCGCTGATGACACATAGCTGGGGGGTATCTGGTACAAACTGGCACAACAGGCCAGAGCTCTGGGCCAAAACCTCACAGGCAGAGGCCAGCTGCTCACTAGCCCAGCACTTGACTAACCCTGCCTACCACCACCTGGGGAGCTCACTCTGGGCTGTTCTGAAGTTCCAGCAAGTTTTCAGACTGCAAGTTCAGAAGTTCTGCTTTCCAGGCTGCTTTCTCCCTGTGGCCTGGTGAGGCCGCTCTCTTTTCCAAGAATTCTCTGCTGCTCTGCAGCCCACAGAGGAGCTCTGTCCTGGCCTCTCAGGAAATCCACGCGCAGGAGCCCCCAGCACACCAAGAGGGCAGGAGGAAGACCAACAGATGAATGTCGTAAGCCCATGAGGACCCTTGGGGTGAAGTGGACCAAGTTGATTAAAGGGCCCAGTAATACAGGGACAGCGTGCCACTGTGGTAGAAGACCTTTTCCCCGACCCCAGTGCAAAACTTAGTCTGCCAGGAATTTTCCACAGTACAATGGAGACCGCAGCTACATCCTGTTAGCGCACAACAGAGGTTGTAGCTACATCCTGTTCTGTGGAGACTGCAGCTACGTCCTGTTACCGTGACCAAGGACAAATAAGCATCGACACCCTACTCTGCAGCTGTACATAAGTGATAAGAGTTGTCAGTAGAAACCACACGTAGCCAAAGAGGTGAACCATTGCCTCAGAGAAGGAGCTCCCCTAGACGCCCCCCGCCACCACCACTGCTCAGCTTTGGGTAACAATACCCCTGGGCCAGCCCTGGTACTTGCAATAAAGTGCATTTTCTCTACTTTTAGGTGCCCACAGTCGGTCTTCTCACTGTCTGGAGGCCCAGCTGTAACACCACGATGACAGATGACATTTCCTCCTGCTGCTGGCACATCTTCATCTGTCTGCCAACATCCCCGTGGCTGCTGCGATGAAGGGTGCCATGTGACACTCCAGCTGTGCTCACTGCTGCTTTGTACTCCTTTAGTCCCACCGGTTCCCAAGCTCAGTCTCCCATCTGAGACGGCCACGGTTGAGGGGCAGTGGGGGGCATGCGGGCTGCACCAAGAGCCTTCAACAGCCATTAATATGCAGTGCTCTACAAGAGGAACTGGGAAAGCAGGGGATCACAGGAGGGCTGAACAAGTCCCTTTCTGAGCCTGTCCTCTTCCCTGTCACACCGGTGCCCAGGCCTGAAAGGCAAGCAGACTGGACATAAGTGCCCAGACATATGCATTATGAGTGGAGGAGACAGTGGTGAATGGAAAGCATGTCCCTCCAAGGGCAGATACTGCCTTGTGCAGGAAGCTGGGAGCATGGACCTCGCCTTGCCAGATCTTCCCATATTTCATGATAAGTCAAGGCCCAGAGTTTTAAGTAAAATCTTCTGATTTGGAGAAACTGATTCAAAAAAATGTTAATGCTATGAATCCAAATGAAACACGACTAAATAAAAGACCATTAGTCACCAGTCTGCCCCCACTGGACCATACAAAGCTATTTCTGCTTTGTCTCTTTAAATTCACCTACCAAACCCTGAAAGGAATTTAATATTCATCCCCATTTAATAGACAAGGACAAGGAGACTGAGTGAAGGGACTTCCCTACACTCACATCGCCAATAAGTACCCAAACTGGAGTCTGTGCTTTCTACCTATCAATGCCAGGTCACTCTCCCAAAGGGTAACAGCCTCTGGTGGGTGACTGTCATGTCCTTGATGCCTGTCACTGAGTGAGTGCTACAGGCTGGGGGAGGGCTGAGATCTAATGTGGCGTCCACATGTGCCATTTCCGGCTGGCTCCTGCAGCATCAGATTTCACTCGTACTTGGGCTCAGCTGGTACTGTGAGCCAACTCCCCAGAGCCCTCACTGACTGATAGAGGAGATGTAACCCCAGGGAGCCTTCACCTGGGGTCACTGAGAAAATGGGAGATAGACCACGTGGCCATGTGCCCAATTCTCCAACCGGAACCTGAGCTGCTACTTCTCAGGGTGGTTCCCCTTGACTGAGCCGGGATCTGGAGACCATCTGCTCCAACTTTGTTTTATGAACTTTATTATAAACTTGCAGGAGGAAGTGAGCTGGTTGCTGGTTCAATTAGGAGAATTTGTAATATGCTGAACCCAGTGAGTGCTAATCAAACCTGGGAGAAGGTCCCTGGCTGTCAGCCACAGAGTTTAACCTCAACTTTGATCTCTACAACATTGTATTCAAGACTTAGTCGAAAATATAAAAGGCTTGTTGACCAAACTGATAGCTGATTTAAAAAAAGAAGAAGAATGAAAAAGAAAGGATGGGCAGATTGCAAAAAACATCAACAAGATCCAGATGGCTCCTGACAGGCTGGACTGATGGGCTGAATCTAATAAGATAAAATAAAACGGAGATAAATGTCAGGTCCTGAACTTGGCTTCAAAACCGTACTGCTCAAGGACAGGACTGAGATGAGCAGGACAGTGATAGGACTTAGCAGCAGCAGATTTTAATGAAACGTGGAGCGTCCATCAACAGGGTCACGAGGCTATGGCAGGATGTTCATCACAGCATTGTTTATTACAGTGTAACATTGAAAAGAATCTAGTTGTCCAGTGGACACAGTCCGTCTGTATCACTGACAGCTAGACACCTGTGAGACATAATAATAAGAGCATAGTCAATGGTATAGAAATGATTGTTAAATTATAAGCAGTAGCAAGAGGTGTCCTTTGAACCCATTTTTTTTTTTTAAAGGATTGGTGGTGACAAAACTGGGGAAAGATAGTGTCTGGGTGTTATGAGGGGTGACATGGTATGGAGGGAGCTCTTGGTAACTGTGCAAAGTTTTTGAAGGTTTAGAAAGCTGATGCCATCCTCAGACCTGCAATTCTATTGGCTAAACAGTTGGAGAACAGAATTCTGCTGTACTTTGGCACAACTAAGCCTGAGTTTTAAATCTCATTATAGGTACCTCCCTTTACCAAGGACAGTTTAGTTATTGGTAGGTGGTGAGAGCAAGCATTTTGAGTGCTCACAGTGTGCCTGTAAGTTCTTTTAATTGGTTGTCTTCTTCAGTAATTCCAATATCACATTCATTCCCTACAAGTCAGATACCCATCTCTTCTCCATTTTACAGTTGAGGTTCAGAGAGGCCAAGAAATTTACCCAAAGTCACACAGTGAACAGCAGCACCAGCATGTGCAGGAGACACTAAATTCAAGAAAAGGACATCACAAGGAGACAGACAAAATCTCTGCAAAGATGGCAAGAGCAGCCAAGAGGCAGACCCCCCGCCTGGAAAATGTCCTCATTGGGACTGGCTGCCAGGCATCCTAATTCATGAAAGGTCCTTAGTCTTCTTGGAAGACATTAGGATGGTGCCATTGGGACTGCATATTGGTGCCATCAGGACTCTGGAATGAAGATTGTCATAGAAACTGAAGAAAGTTTGACTCTCAGGTTTGGGGAAATCAAAGAACGTGAGGTGGTGTGTGAACTATGAAGAGCTAACTAAAAAAGTTAGTGCACGGTAATGTCAAAAAAATCAGTCACCTCCACCTCAACCTGACCCAGTCTCTAGGGAACTTGGTTTCAGCTCCTTCTCATCAAGAATGAACAACTTAAAAGCTCTGTGACTCTTTGGGTGCCATCCCCTATCAGGTCAGTCAAAGGGTCTGTCATCCATCAAGAAAGTCTCCATTGAAGAAAAGCCCATGACGGAGGGTCCAGAGAGCAGATGAGCAGGGCAAGTACCTCTGCGGTCGTGGGAAGAAGAAGGCACCTGCAAGCACAGCTGCGGTGTGAACAAGTAGACTCTCTGGGTGGGGACTTTTCAATCCCCTCGGTCATGTTGAAAACACCTAGGATTCATCTGGAGGAGTCAGGGGCCTGTTCAGTGTGAACCCAGAGGACAGGGTCAGCTTTAGTATGGAAGGAACAAGAGGTCGACGTTGCAGCTGCCAGCCAGTGATGTCCTGCCACGGAGCAGCAGGGCCTCAGAAAGTGCCATCTCCCTGTGACGCATATTCCAGTGGCTAGCAGGTACTCACTGGCTGTTTCAGGCCGTGTAGATGGGACCTGTGCCCTTCACTTTTTTTGTTTCTGTGTTTGTTTTGTTTTGTGGTTAAGGAGAGGTGCAGGAAGGAAAAGAGGAAGAAGCATCTTTGTTTTAATGTTTTTTTAAGTAAAGTTACAGGCAGGAATGAAGGTGGGTAGACAGGCAGGCAGGCAGGAAGAGAGAGGAGGAAGAAGTACTTCATTTATTTAGTTGTTTATCTTGATTATTCCCTCCACCCCCACCCCAGTCCCAGAACATGAACCCGGGTCCTTGGTAGTATGTGGGCTCTACCCAGCAGACTTAACTGCTAAGCCCCCAGGGCACACCATGTCCCCTTCACTTTGATGTCCTGGACTTCGGGTTTTCCCATCGCTATTTCTCTGATCTTTAGGACAAGCCTAGAGTATAGTAAATGCTCAAAAAAAGTGATCTCGTTATCTAATTAATTAGTGAGATGAGGGATTAGACACTCAGGCCTCTTCTAGAAGGATAAGTCTATAATCCATTAGACTGTAGAATCAATGCCTATAAAGTCCTGATTATTTTCATCGTGACTCATTTCTTCCAGTGTCCGTGACCTCATTTAACCCAAGTCTAGTCCCTATGGGCAGATCACTCTATACCCCCTCAGGCCATCACATATCACCCTATTTGCTTTACCTTGAGACCCCAGAGGGTACCCCATGGTGCCATCATGCCTTGAGGCCACTTACTCAAGGCCCAGAGGTTGTGTATTTGGTTATTGCCAACTTTTTACATTAACCATGTATGCATCTACAAACATGGGCTTTCAAATTTTTGTTTTCCTTCTTGGTTATTTCCTTGGAGTCTAGTTTGCAAAACGAAACTGCTGGATGTCTTTATGCAACAGGTGACAAACTCCTCTGGCAGAAGTGGGATCACACACTGGAGTTCTTCCCATCGCTGTGTGTTGTAATGGCTTCCCAGTCACACAGAAAGGAGACAACAGACTGAGATCCTTCTAACTCAGATGCTGAGTTGTACTAGAATCAGAGACTATTTAGGATGGGAGAGTCACAGGCTTATTCATCAACTCATTTCTATCATCTCAGAATCACAAGAGCCAGGATGAATGTCCTCCCACTTCCTGCACCCTTTCCTAAGCTATTCGGATCCAACAGCACAGACAGGGAGATAGGTCCCCAGAGGGTATCTCCTGAAATTCACTGCGTGTGTTGTTTTCTTTCTTCTTCTAACTTGTCAGGGGCAGGGAGGTGGGGCTGGGGGCTTGTGGGAAGACTAAATGAAATACAAAGGCATTTGTATTTCAAAGGCATGTATACAAAGGCATGGGTTTCTGTGAGAAGGCTCACTTCCCACAGCAAGATTTATAGGCCTCAGACATTATTGTCACCAAAAGTGAACAGAGGTGCTCCCTTGTGACTCAGGCAGGTAAGTGCAGGCCATGTAAAGCCCAAGGACCTGGGCTCAAGATTTGAAGGCAGGGAAGGGGCTGTTGGGGAAGTGAGCAGAAAACCATCAGGGTCTGGGATTCCTAACCCGGTGCAAAAGGTCACGTCTGACTGCACCCAGCAAAGTCACCCCACTCCCCCCCAAAAAAAATCTAAAAGATTTCCCAGCACTTACAAGACCTCCCTCTGGCAAGATGGACCAATCTTCAGGACCACCAGCAGGGTGCTAGTGACTGCCCCTCCTTTCCCACAGTCCAAAGTCGGCTCTTAGCTGAGCCATCCTTTCTTCCTAGTTTAAGGTCACATAACTGGACTCACGACTTGCAGGAATGCGGGACTGTGGGAAAGCGCTGGGACGCCTTTCCCGGCAGGTACTTTGGGCGGGTTCCCTCGCCCCACCCTGCCCCCTCCCTGCCCCCTGCTAGGAGTGCCTTCCACAGCACTCCCCAATATGATACCTTTCGGGGTATTTGCTTCATTACAGTTTGTCATGCAAAAGATTTTTCTTGCAGTATATTCCAGGCTAATTTTAGAAATTTGTTTTCACCTTCCGACATTGATTCCTGGGGCAGCTTGCAAGCTGCCTGGAACGAAAAATCAATGGTGACAGAAGCGAAGTAGGCTCCGGTTCTTCATTAACCTGGAGCTCAGAGCAGCCCTAGCCCAGTCTCCTCCCTCCGGGCTAGCCCTGGGCTAAAACGGACAGTCGAGAAGGTTGGGTTTTTCTTTTCCCTTTGGTTCCCTTGGCCTTTCTATTCTGAGTTCTTTTGGTCTGCCTGCTCTCTCCTCCTTTACCAAAATGTATTCTCCACTGAATGCAGATGGTGGAGAAAGAAGATTCAGTTTGATACATATATTGCAGGCACTAGACTAGGCAGCCCACATGCATTATCTCACTTAAGTTGACCAGTAACTCTCAAAGGTGGGTATTACCCCATTTCACAGAAGAGGATCCAGAAGTGCAGAGGTCAAGAATCAAGCCCTGTGTCCCACAGCCAGTAGGGCAGAGCCTGTGTTCTCGCCACTGCAGGTGTGATGCGCATCACCACTGCAGCCTAGACATCTAAGAGCAGGTGTCTGGGGGAGAAGCACCCCCCAGGGATGCAGATAGTGTGCTCTGCCCTGTACCCAGCCGCCCCCATTCTGCCGAAGGCTCTACTGAGTTCTACACACAGGGACTGGCCTTAATGAAGTCTCCAGGAACCTGGCTGTGCTGAGTCTCAGCTCCACCCACGGGAGGCGTTGGAATGGGCCAAGGAAGTTCTAACTGAGAACTCACAGATCCCCACAGCCCTCTAGCCAGAGGTCATCGCGAAATGTGCGAGCAAAAAGTGGAGCCAGAGAGCTTTGAAAGTTCCAGAAAGAGCGGCAGAGAGAAAGGCAGTGCATTCCAGAGTGCGAAAGGCGGCAGAACTAGAGAAAGTCTCCATCAGACGTGTTCAGTAAAAACCGAGCGTGAGCTGCATAGTGAATGCTAAACTTTTTAGCAGACAGGCTTTGGTGGAGTAGCAGTTTGGTCCACCACCTTCAGCTGGCACAGTCCATGCACATCACCAAGGATCCAGGTTCTGTTCCTGGGTCCTAGGGGAAAAACCAAGATGAACAACTACATAAAAGAAATTAAGTGTATCTTCCTCCTCTGCCTTCCTGCCTGCCTCTGCATGCCTTCATTCCTGCCTGCACCTGTCCTTTAAGTAAAAAATAAATTCTGGTAACCCGATTAAAAAAGCAAAAGCAAGAGGTAAAATTAAGAATATTATTAATTTAATTAATATTAATACATTATCCCACGTTTATCTCCAACATTATTTCATCATATAATCTGTAAAAGTTTGTGAATGAGACTCTGCATTTTTTATACAAAGTCTTTGTGTATTTTCACTTAGTGGACAACTCAGGTCGACCTGGTCAATTCCAAGCACTCAGATCTATGACTTTTGAATGATGCTTCATGGAACCTAGCACCCCTCAAAAGTGTTCGAGGGGTTCCCTACATGATTGGCTTTCATTTCATTTTTTAATGAACTTTAACTTTTTTAAATAATAATATGAAAACTTTCATACTTGATGATGTTCCAGATTTTAACACATTGAAGATGACCAGTCGGAAAACCTGTGTCTTCATTTGAGAGGAAGCATGGAATGCATCCTCTTATACAGTAAATGTTTGCTAAAAAAAAAAAAAAAAAAACCCTCTTAATCTGCTTTAAGTATTAGTAATATATGCTAGACTTCAACTGAGTAATAAAAATGCTAACATGAATCACACACTTGCCATGTGCTAAGCACTTCATGGGTATTAGTCCGTCAGATTTTCACAAGAACTCTTAGAAGAGGGTAATGTTAGTCCCTTCATTTGCAGAGAAGGAACTGAGACTGGGGACATCAACAACTAGCCTAAGGTGGAAAAGATGACAGGATTCAAACCCACCTTCAACTTCTAAGCTAGAGCACCAGACTACAATTTAAAGCAGAACAACCCACCATGGCAGCATAAATTCTGAGCCCTGTCGGACTTTGGTCCACTTCCCACTGACTGCTCCCCTGCTTCAGGCTCAGGGCCTCAGTCACCCAGCCTCTCATCGGACTTTACACGCACGCGTGCATACCATTCAGCAGGCTGTGAATTCAGCACCCGTGTATCTCAGTGCTAGCTATGATTCCTTTCCAGCTAAGATAAAGTTCTCCAAATCCTGCTTAGCCCACAGCCACCTGGAAGAGGTTGAATTTTATCCCGTAAACAATGCCAATGAAGCATTTTAGCAGAGGGGGTAACAAAAGAGAATAGATTTGCATTTTTAAAAGTTCATTCTATAGCTACGGAGAGAGCAGATGGAAGGTCTGGGAATGGAGAAAGGAAACTGATTAGAAAGCCTGTAGAATGATGATAGTCAAGATGAGAGAGAGGGGACCACAAATGCTGAAAGTACTGGGTTTTGGTGATTAAGTAAATCACTGAGTAGAGGCAACAGAGAGAAGATCAAAGATGACTGGTGTGTGGTTAAAGTAAGTGAGACGGCAAAACAAAACAAAAATACAGGGGAAGGTCTGGGTGGATGGGAATGTGTGCAAACAATGTACTTGGATTCTTACGTTGAGGTTAATATTGTACTTGACTGGCCAACAACTGTTCTCCTTCCTGCCATCTATCACAGAAATGCAATCTGAGGATTTCACTCCAGATCCACAGGGGTCCTGGACACAACCCATTCATGATGAGCCTGTCCCATAATCATCCCCTTTTGTAAATGACATAGGTCTAAGTAAATAAATGCAGAGCATTTCCCTGTCATTTTATTAATTTTGTTGGTGTACAGGTCATAAGTTAACTCAGTAGGCCCAGCAGAAAGAACACATCTTCAACAATTTTGGGAGAGGAACTCTCTCAGGATGAAAACAAAGTAACAAATAGTCCTGATTACTACCAACAGCACTCTTCCAACTCCCAAGTCTCGAGATAAGGCAATTCTGGGAGAAGAGCTTAATGAAGATATAGAAAAATCTGGACCTAGATGAACTCATTGAATCACTGGAGAGGCTGACCATTTGTACAATTTCAAATGGCACAGTACCATTTTTTCATATTTCTCCATCACTCTGTCATTTTAATATGTCAATGTTCTCCCATTTTTTATAAACCAAGGCCATCTTTAACTTGGGGTTGACTTGTCCTGGGTCCAGTCCATTGAGAAGGCCTAAGAGCAGCTGCCCCTCTTACCCCACGCTTCTGCCAGTGCCGACTGCGGCTGGCCACCGCTGTTGCTGCTGCTCCCTGAGAGGATACAGGAGGAAATGGGAAGAGGATTCCTCCAAACCCGGCACACCTGTTTCTTCAAAAGGAACAGAACATCACAGTATGACTGAACACAGGAAGGTATATGGGGGGCACTTCTGGCACTGTGGGGGTTATCTCTGGCACTGTGGGGGTTATCTCTGGCACTGTGGGAGTTATTGGGCATTTCTGGCACTGGGATGGTTAAAACAGCACGTGCTTTAGGCTGGACATTTAGAGCTGGGCTTACAGGGGCTCCAAATTTGGTTTTCACCTAAACTACCAAAATTCCTTGCACTGGCCCTGGTCCTTTGTATGAAACCCCACCAGACCACATGTTACTATGTGATTTTCCATAGGACTTACTTGTTGCTGACCTGGCTGCTCTGCTCCTGCTCATATTGCTCCCCCTCCTCCCCTCCAGCACTGAACCCCAGCTGCGTTTGCCATCCTAGTGTCCCATTTTCATCTCAAAGAAACATGATCAGCCTACTACAGGGTCATGTCGCCTATCCTCTTTTATTTTTTTTCTTTGAAGAATTATTTATTTAGAGGAAGGAAGCAAGCAGGAATGAAGGCAGGCAGGCAGGCAGGAGGAAGAGTGAAGTGTCTATCCATCCACTTAGTGGTTCATGTTGGTTGTTTCCCCAACCTCTGCACCCCCATCCCAGGCCCCGAATCCAGATCCTTGGGTTTTTACGAGGACCGTGCCTTCTGGAGTCATGAACTTAACTGCTGTGCAGTAAGACCTTAAACCAGATCAGTACAGCAACCTCATAGCTAGATTTCCAGGAATCAGCCTCCCCCACCTCTTGTCTATTGCTCTCAAACTTGGATTCTTAAAATACAAAATTCAGTCATTATTCCCTTCTTTACAATCCTGTCAATGGCACTAAAGACACTTCACAATTAATCTGGTACTAAACTATCTTCGATCTTACCTCCTACCGTTCCTTATACTCCTTTTTCATATTAACTACTATCTCCTTGTGTGCTCAAATGACAGATCCTATAATAAATGATATGTATATATAATCTCATCAACTGGCATTTCTCAAACTTCTGACCTTAGGATTCCTTTATATTCTTTTTTTTTTTCACTTTTCGTTCCCTACTTTTTTTATTGCAGTAATTATTCTACACATTAATTTCCTCTGTACAGGTTCCCCATTCCATAGATATATGTCAGCACACCCTGCCCTCCACCAGATCAACAAGTGTTCTTCCCCATTGTCCAGTGGGCTCCACCACCATTTGCTTCCACCCGCCCCTTTCCCTACTGGTGACCTCAGTTCTGATGCAAATGTTCAAGGGCTGGTTTTGTTTCAGCTTCAGCCTATCCTCTTTTGTGAGCCAATACATTTCTGCTTTGTTTAAACTGCTGTGAGTGGGGTCTTCTGCTGTGAGCAAACACAAGCTTCCTAACTGATGCAGATTTGTTGAATTGAGGTGACCCAGGACAAGACATCTCCTGGAGATATGTATCACAGGTGACCAGTGGGACACAAGAGAAGCGGTGCCCATCTAGCAAATGGCTCTCCAATCTGAAACTCAGGAAAGAGGTAAACTGGAGATAGAGATCTGGCACCATCAGGTGTGATGTAAACCAAGAAAGATGAGACTGACCCAGGAAAGCACATCAAATGTGGAGAGGAGAGAAGAGGTCAAGAATTGAACCCCAGGAAACATTGACATTGGGCTCTAAGAAAGCTAAGGAGAGAGAGGTGAAGAAGTTCTGGGCATGGGGAGGAGAATGAAATAATATGGGGACATGAGGAGAGAAGAAAAACAAGGGAAAAAATGACAGTTGGGGAAAAGCACTGCTGATGGATAAAGAACACTGGAAAAGAGACACTGACGCAACAAAGCAGGTATTAATTTAGTCAGACCAGGCTGCTTTAACCATGAGACTCATAAATACAGCAGCTGAAATCATCTGGAAGTTCATTTCTGCCCTACACGACCGTCCAGAGGGACTGGTGTTCCAGAAGTACAGGCAGTCCTTTCCCATGAGGTCCCCCAGGAGCCCAGATTTTCTCTCTAGTTGCTCAGCTATCCCCTAGGGTCTTGCCTTTGTCCACATGACCACAGTTGGTTCATCACTGGCACCTCTAAGTCCCAGTCCATGGGAAAGGGGAGACTGTCAATGCTCAGGGCAAACAGCTTCTACATATGGATGTGATCGGGATGGAAGTGGCACACGATCATTTGGCAAGAACGGAGCACACACTCACACCTACCTGCAAGAGAAGCTGGGCGAAGATGGACATCTGGGGACACCTAGCAAGTGGCCGAACTAGGTTCTAGGAAGTTATGGTGGGGGCTATACAGGTGACTTCCCCTCCACTTGTCAGGTTTATCGGCTTGTCATGGTGAATACTTGTCATGGTGAATATCGTAACCCAGTCAAATGATAGCCTTCTGAATAAGGTTTGCCTCTAGTTGATAATATTTTATCATACAATTGAAATGTCCTAAGAATAGATCTTAAGTATTCTCATCAAGAGAATAGAAAGTAACTAGGTGAGGTGCTAGATGTATTAATTAACTCAGTTGTGGGAATCCTTTCACAATGTATGTGTATACCAGATCACCACATTGTACAGTTTAAATATGTTACCAGTTTATTTGTCAAATACATGCCAAGAAAGCTGAAAAAAAGAACTTGAAAGGGACAAGAAGAAAAGGATTATGTTTTAAGACAGAGGAAAAATGGTTGATCTTAGAAAACACTGAAGAATTGCAGCCTCTCCAATCATTACACCTGACCTGACGCCACTTTGCCCACCCAGGACCTGGCCTTGCAGCCCAGTTCATGCTGCGTGACCTGCTGGCTGTGTCCAGTCTCCTCCCCTCCCTGATGCCTGGCCCGTCAGCTCGGCTCTGGGATTGCACACCGGAACCAGGCAGAAAAGGGGAATTATCACATGCAGGTGCTTTGTACTATGTAGGTCATGATTTTTTTTTTAGTTTTAATCTCATTCCAACCACTGGCTCTTCTCAATATTCCTTCCCTTGGCCTGGCCTTCACTTAAAGTTACCCCTTTATTTCTCTCCTACCCTTCACCAATACAGCCACTAACTTGTTTCTAAACCTCCAGCAATCTGGCCCCTGCCCCATCACTCAGTTGAAACTGTCACCAAGGTCATTAAGTTTAATGGCTTTTCTGGCCCTTTCCTGCTCCACCTGGCTGAGTCTCATTAGACACAACTGACCACCTCTCCCTGGAAGGCCTGCCTCTCTTGGCTGCTGTGACATGCCATACCACACACCTGCCCTCCACCTGCTCCCTCCATCTCCTTCTCCTAATCCTGCCCTCTGTCTGAGACCCCCTCCACACACAAAGATCCATTCAACTTCTCATCAGAAGCAGCCATCCTGCTAGCCTGGTAGAGTGGGAAAAAAAACATACCCTGTACTCACATCTCAACTGTCACTAATTTGCTGTGTGACCTTCGCAAGTTACTTAGCCTCTCTGAGTCTATTTCCTCCCTGCAGATGGAAAAACACAGATGAAAAATATTCCTCTTTTAGCCTTTGTATTATCAGACCAGGCATCCGATTAATAACCCCCCCAAACCTCCGTGGCTTAACAAAATGATGTTACTCTCCAAGAATGCCTGCAGAGGCCGGGGCCACTACACAGGATTGGACAGGAATTAGTCCAGTTTCTTTGTGTCCTCTAGAGCCCAGAGTCCTCCACTGTGTCAGTAGACCACAAGGGAAAGGGGTGAGTGTGTAGAAGACTGTATGGGATCATTTTCAGGGGACATGAAAGTAGTATGTATTGCGCCTACCTCATTACACTGACCAGAGCTCAGTCATGTGATTTGACCTGATGGACAGGATACTAGGATACAATGTAGTTCCAAGAAAAAGAGGAACCAGAATTTGAAGAATGCAGAGCATCCTCTCATCACCGGTTGCTGTGAAGATGCAAACACAAGCAAACCTGTGTTCTGTGAATAGAAGTCATGTTTTTACTGTTTGCCAACTTTCCCAAATGTTGAAGTCTGCACACACCCAGGATGAGATAAATAAGGAAAGTAAGTGGGACGCAACTGTCGTGGACAGCGATGGGCGTCCAGGTCGGCTTGGGGTGGCAGGGTCGCAGCGGGCGCGGGCAGAGTGCGCGCGGGGCTCTCGGGGCCGAGGGCCCTGCGGTGCCGCCACGGCCTTCATCTGCCGGCCAACCTTGGCTCCTACCTGAGCCAGAAGGGGCTTAGAAAGATCCGAGTTTCCTTGGAAACCATTTTTCTGGCCTTCTCTGCACGTTATCAGCCAAGTTGGTTGTAATCAAGCCCCCGCGGGGCAGGGAATGAGCTCTCAAACTGCCATCCTGGGGTTCTATCCAAATTGCTTGCATTTCCTATTTAAATTGATAATTTTCCCACAAGTTTCCCCCAGTCCATCCTGAGCTTTGTTGGGAAGGGGAAGCTCCGGACATGCACCCAGACACACCGCCTCTGAGCAGTCCTGGGTCTCAGGACTGGCCAGCACGGGTCCTGCAGGCAGGACCAGGGTCCCCTCTGCCCCGTCGAGGGAACAGCCCCATGTTAGCAGTGGAGGAGAAGGGACTGCAGGGGCCACGGTGGGAGACAGCAGGATACGGTCCCTCACTCCGCCATCTAGAGTGGCACCATGATCGAGAATGAACTGGAGACAGGGGGATGCTACTATTATACATTTTGCAGGTACACGCTGTTCAAAGGAAAAATTGGGACTGGTCTAGGGCACCAGACAACGTTAAAGTACTTGAGTCAAGGCCACAGGACCAGGGGGCAGCAGGGGAGGTCCCAGAGCATTTGGCAGAAAGAACCCAGGCAGCTCTGAGACCTCCTGCCTCCAGCTTGGTCACAAGTCAGCCCAGTCCCCAGTGGGACTATAAAAAGAAAAACAGGACCCTTGTCCCCTTTCCTTGCAAAATGGGCAGAAGGCCCATCTCAGACAAGGCCACTCATTGGCACATGTTCAGCTGGCCAGGCGCGCCTACAAGTACACGTGCGTCCATGCGTGTTAGCGAGCTCTGTCCTGTACGCAGACAGACACACGTGTCCTTGAGCCCCCTCCCCCGCCTCTCCCGCACAGCAGGCAGGCTGACATTCACGGTGACCGTCACGGCAAAGGGTCGGCTGCCTCCACACACACGCTCACAGTCCCGCCACGACAGCACGGCCACTGGGCGCGTGGACTCAGACACACACATATGAGAGTGAGAAAGGCAGAAGCAGGCCTGGGGATGGGCCCTGCTTCGCAGGTGGCCAGACAGCGGGCAGCTTGGATTCCAAATTACCGGAAAGATCCGGGGAGCTGTGGCTAAGTTGAGTCTAACTGGACACGACATCTGAGAATATATTCTGGACATGGGTATAAAGGCCGGGTGTGAGCATCTTGGTGGGCGCTGTGGGGCCTCCCTAGGGAAGCAGGTCCCAGAGTCCAGCAGGGTCCAGGGACCAGGAAGCCCCAGGGGAGGCCTTACCCCAGTGAGAAAGGGCAGGTAAAAGCAGGAACCAGCCATGAGCCTGTGCACCTGCAGTCAGGGGAGTGACTGGGCTAGTGGGCTCTGGGTACCCAGGGACCCCAGCTTTCACATCTGGTACTCAGGGAAGCACACCTGGGCCAAGCCCACCCCCACCCCCACTGGCATGCTCATCCCCTCTCGCTCGGAGGCCAGGGTCCACCCAGGGACTTCACCTGCAGGCTCTACCAGTGTCTGAACTGACACTGGGGGGCAGCAGACCCGACTTCCGAGTCAGCCAGTCCCTATCTCCTCTGCTGCCAGGAAGATAACTGGACGACTGGGCCTCCACCTTTACCTACAGCAGGCCCACCACCAGGTCCTCATCATACCTGTCCCTGGTCTCTCCTCCCACTGCAAGGAAGCTCAGGATGGAGCCACCCAACTGGGTGGAGTGAAGAGCAGGTGTGGGATTCAGAGGCTCAAGGGGCCGTCCCATTTCTCCTCCTGCCCCAGCAATGAGAAGAATCCCACAGAGCCTCACAGCCCACCTGCTCC
>RJWH01002414.1:21296-235272 GCA_004363575.1 Solenodon paradoxus
TCTCTCTCTCTCTCTCTCTCTCTCTCTCTCTCTCTCTCTCTCTCCCTCCCCCCCCCCGCCTTTTCTCCCTCCATCCCTTTCTCTCTCTCTACTCTTTCTTCCTTGAATACATTTCCACTCATTTGACCTTTGGAAAACACTTGTTTTACCTTCAAAACCTTCTCAAATTATCCCCTCTTCTCTAAAATCTTTCCCTAGCACTCATCCTGTCTGATGAATTACCCATTCTTGTCCCATGCACTGGCTGCATCTTAGCCTGTGCTAAGATTATCCATTCATGTCAGGGATTCTGCCTCCCCACCGCGACTATGAGCACCTTGAGGCTAGCCCACCTCAGCACCTGGCAGAACATGTCCAAGAAAATCAGTGTAATACAGCAGTGCAAACAGTGGGCTCTGGAATAACCCCAACTCTGCCTCTTCTCGCTATGGGACAGGACAGATTGTTTCCATCTCCAAACCTCAGTTGGCCCAAATATGAAATGGGAAGAAAAATAATCACTCTCTCATAGATGGTCAAATACATGCTATAATGAAATTGAGACAGTATCCCAGAACTAGAAATATTACTTACTTTTGTAATCCCATAAACCGCTACACAGCCAATTCTTTGCTGAGAAGTCCCGACTCTGGTAGTCTTTTCCCCTAGAATTCTCTCCAGCAAGTGAATACAATTAAGTGTGATGAGCTCCATGACAGAGCAGAGCTGCTCTGGATGTCCAGAGCAGTCACTGATGCCTTCAGTAGCCATTGGTTTGAGAGGTTTTGTTCATGGCTTTGCTTCAGAAAGTCCCAAGTTCAAATGTGGACTCAGAGAGAAACCAACTATGCCAACTTAGACAAGTACCCAGAAACTCTGAAATGTAATGGAAATTTAATGATACAAACAAAATAAAATTTGTCAGGAATAAGCAAGGAAGACTTCCCAGAGGAGGGGACATCCAGCCTTGACATAGGATAGCTGTTTTTGAAGTGGAGAGAGGCAGTAAGGGCATTTCCAGCAGAAGGAGCCACAGGTTGAAAGACTGATGAATAATAAAGACAGTGAGAGGCTTGGTGACTCTGAATCAGCATCTGCTGGAGAAGTGGTAAAAGAGGACCTAATACGAAAGACAAGGGCCAGACTGGGAAAGACCTGGAATGTTACACTAAGCAGCTTCTGACACACATCTCCAATGACAAGTCCCTCATCTAGGAAATGCCTGGCATCTATCAGGGCTCAATGAACATTTGTGGGGATCGGGTTGGGGGTACATATCAAATGAATCAGTGGCCCCAGACCCTGGTCATGTCTCCTCCTGTCTGCTGAAATTCCAGTTCTGCCCTGAATTCCCTGCAAGGCTTGGCCAAACGTCTCCCAACCTGTTCCTCTTTTTTTTTCTTTTTCTTTTTTTAGTATTGTATTGCAGTAACTTTGTTTTATAAATTAACATACTTGTAGGTGTAGGTTCCCCATATGTGCAGTTTCCTCATTCCTCAGATATATACCAACACACCCTGCCCTCCACCAAATCACCAAGTATTCACCACTGTGAGCCTTGTTTCTTTTTTTGAGGAAAGGTACAGTCAGGAATGAAGAGATAGGAAGAAGAAGCATTTTTATTTTATTTAGTTGTTCATATTGGTTGCTCCCCACCCCCAGGCCCTGGGTTTTGAACCTGTGACCTCTGGATGTCCGTGGACTGTGCCCATGGTGAACTAGCCTGCTAGGCCACCAGAGCTTGCCAAACCTCGCTTCTTCAGCTGCAACTGGAAAGGGCTGGGCAGTCCCCACAGCTTTGTTATCCTAAGGAATTAATAAGACCAGTC
This sequence comes from Solenodon paradoxus, assembly GCA_004363575.1. Lineage (NCBI taxonomy): Eukaryota > Metazoa > Chordata > Mammalia > Eulipotyphla > Solenodontidae > Solenodon > Solenodon paradoxus. Next base: position 23,105 of record RJWH01002414.1, read on the forward strand.
ACCAGCTTGCCACATACAGGCTCTCAAGTCTGGTTGCCACATACACACCTTGAAAAGAACTCTTTGAAAACAACTGTGTGACTCTATTATATCTTCATGCCAAGCCCTGTTTTCAGAGCTCTGCATACAGGGTGCCCTTTGGTCTTCTGAACATCCCCCCAACAAAGATGCGATGGTCCCCTTTTACAGTTAGCAAGCTCAGGGGGTCAAGTGGTGTGCCCGAGTGTGTGCCCACATCACACAGCTAATCCAACTCAGCGCCGGGATCCAACCCCAGTTTTCATCGCTCCAAAGACCTGCCGTTGTGGATTTTTTTTTAAGCACTAAAGTGTGTTTTTTTAAAATAAAATATGACATTGATGGGGATGACAATTTACAAAACAATTCACAGCAGAGCTCCTGCTGTCGCAGGGGGACAGGAAGCAGCCTCTCCCACTCACCTTTCTCTTTGCCTCCCCTTCACTGGCGACCTGCCTCTCACTGATCCCTGGGCTTCCAAGGACACAGGCCCAAACCACCACCCTTCACTCCCTCCCTTCCAAGGCCCACAGCCAAGAAACATGTGCCAAAGTTAGGCCTACCATCGGCCTGACATCAGAGGAACATCTCTGGAGCTGAGCAGCACAGAATAAAAACTCATTCTTTCTGATCCCTATCCAGTCTCCTGGTAAACCCACCTGCCATGTCTTAATATTCCTCCTGCTAAGATGCTCAAAGTTCCCTCAGATGTCTAGTTCCAGCCTGCTGGTCTTTGAACTTGAGACATTTTAAGCCCAATAGTTGACTTAATAATTTGAGGAGACTTGAAAGGCGATCTAGGCAGCAGTCCATCAGCTCTCTCTGCAGAAAATCTGGAGGGGCTGCCCCCTGTCCCTCAGGGCTCCTCTCCAGGAATGTCTGCTTGAATCAAAGAGTTAGGGATCCTGGCAAATTCATTTGCAGTCGCAACAGGATCCTGTTAGCAGCCTGTCCTGGGGACCAGAGGTGGGAGCTGCTCACCTATGTCTCTGTCAGAAGTTGTGTCCTTGGCTGTCTAATAATCATCTCTGCTGGGTTTGGCACTATCACAGCTTGGCAGTGGGTTCTATCATGAGGCCCCAGGGCCTCAAATATAAATGAGATCATCCAGTATTGGTCTTTCTCCTCTTGACTCAACTCACTCAGCAATATCCTTGGGTTCCCTCCATGTGGCTACAGATGGCAAGATTTCACTTTTTTTTTTTTTTTTTTTTTTTTTTGACAGAGAAAGCTTCCATTGTATACATATACAACACATCTTCTTTATCCATCCATCAGTGGGTATTTAGACTGCTTCTAATTCAATGTCTTCCTCCCAGATATCTATGGAAGCATTTGCTGCTGATAGTCACTGTTTTTTCTTCAAATTCCCTCCTCCTTTGGCTTCATGGCTCACTTTTCTATTTCTCTTCCAACTTTTATGAACATCCCCTCCCTATACCCTTTGTGACTCCCCTAGTGACTGGATATTAGAATCACATGGGGAATTTAAAAACCAATGTCCAGCTCCAGCCTTCAGTGAGTCTCATTCAGTTGGTCTTGGGGAGCCCCAAACACCCTAAGGTGCAGCTGGGTTTGAGAATCACAGTCTTGAATGAAGAAGATGCCCTTGGTCTTCCCATGTGTTAAGAATATTTTCAGTGTACAGTAAAGAAATGAACTAGCATTTGGCTTAGATAAGACAAAAGTTCATGCTTCTTGCCTGTACTGACTCTAGAGGCTGAGATGAATTGGGTGTCTCCACTGTCATGAGAGACTGAGACTCCTACTACCTCGTGGCACAAAATGGTTGCTTGACCGCCACATCCTTCTCTATGATCAGAGTGGGAAAGGCACGCCAGAATTCTCACTCCTTACTAGCCACAACTTAGCACTTGACCATACTCGGCCTCATGGATGGTTGGTATTCCAGATGACTGTACCCAGCTACAACTCAGGAACTTGTTACTAAAGAAGATGAGGGTTGTGTCTGTGTGACCTCTTCTCTCACCACACACTGTTGTGTGACTAGCCTACGACCTCGACCCCTGAACCTGAGTACTTCCCCCGGACACACCACAAGTCCCTCAAATACATTATGCCCAGGCCTGAACTCATCTGACCATGACTCCTGAAGCAGCAGGGTTTTTTGACATTACGGACCTGATTCAAGTGACCATGGGTATGTGGCTTGGCCCCTTTGAGACTTTGTTTCTTTATCTGTAAAATAAGGTAAAAATTTTAGTTAACTGGTTGGGAAAATCAAACAGTTGGCTTAAATAGAAATACCTGGTATAGAGCCTTGTAAACAGTAAGAGTTCAATACATGTTGGTTTCCTTTCCTTTATTTTTTTCTTTCCTAGTCTAGAATAACCAATCCTTTTCTCCATTCTATGCTTCCCCGCTCCCATGCTGATATATATTTGACCATCAAATAAGACCCCAAGACTGTCTATCTCCAGAAGCAAATATCAGATGGTAGAAGGGAAAATAAAGAGAAAGAGGAGAAATTATCTCTACAGAAAAGGAAGCTGATTCTCCTATTCAACACTTCCAGGAGATAGGACAATTCCTCAAGAACGAACCCAACCTGATGATGCAGGGATCCTTCCCTTCATCCCTTATTTCGGAGGAAATCTCTTTTCCACCACTCTTTTTATTGACTCATGACTATAGGGTGGGAGGGCAGATGTAGTGTTGATCGAAGTCAAAAGCCTGACCAACTTCAGAGTTCTCCCATTATGGGCTGGCCCAGCTCACAAGCACAGACCCTAGTCACAAACGCTTGCTCGAGGTTGAACTTCCCTACACTTTTGCTACCGAGAGTGCAGAATCCAGTGCACTGGCATTACATGGAATCTTGTTAGAAATGCAGAATCCCAGGCCCCACTAAATCAGAATCTGTTAGTACCTTTCAAAGGCAACTCAAGTGTTCTCTAGACATAGATAGAACCGCGTCAACATGTGAACATGATATTTTATCTCATCTTCCTTCAGGAGATAATTTGGATACTAGTGAGGGGTGGGGTTCTCCTGTCCCCTTTCCATCCCCAGAATCCACAGGTGACACCTGGTGTCCTCAACAGGACTCTAAGTTTGTGTTCTAACAGCTGTAACTTCCTCCACCCACTGAGTCATGCCCTCCAATCATCCTACCAGGCAATGGGCACAGCTGATGTAGAACCCTTTAATTTGCTGTATCCTCATTTGAGTATCTGCTGCATGTTTACTGGGATTGGAAAGCAATCACATAAAACACCTACAAAAGTACCAAAACACAGAAAACAGTCAATAGGTGGTAGCTATTATTATCACCAACTGTATGACCTTGACCATCCCTGAGCATACCTGGCTTCGTTATGTCACCAGCACCTGACACACAGTGCCAACATAGAGTGAGTCTTCTGGTGAGAATTCAAAATGATTCTCAGCTCAGCAGAAGGAGAGATGATCAAATGCAGGATTAATCAAAGAAGAAAGGAGAGTATGAATAGGAATATAAACCCAGATATAAAGACAGATGAACCCAGGACAGGGTAGAGTTGGACAAGGAGGAGACCAGTTGGACAGGAACATAAGATGTGTGGAGTGGAATAGGTGATACAGGCAGAAGGATACAACTGTAGAGGTCAGTGGCAGATGCTGAAGGTCACAGTTAGGGTGTGTGCTAAAGTGGCAACAGGGAACCACTGGACATCGATACTAAGCGGTGCCCAGGGCTCTGAGCAGAGGTGGCGTGCCAGACATTCCTCCCTGCCTTAGCGGAGTACAGCCCCAAGGTGGTACCCTTTAGATATTCAGCTACAGATGTCCTGGAGGCAATTAAGAGAGAAATCAGGGACAAAAGAAGGTTCCATAATCATTCTCTTGATGCCCTGGACATACATTTCAGAAACTGTCAAGAACCGGTGAAATCATAAGGAACTTACTTCAAGGCTCAGACTTCACAAGTGCTTCTCTCACCATACCAAGCCGAGGCCACCTCTGCAGAGCCTGGCTCAAGGTGAGGGTGGCAGAAGTTCCCTTGGAGATGGATGCCTGGTCCAATGGACTGGGGCTCTGGCCTCTTGATTACCTGCTGGTGGGAAGTCTCATGATTGCAATCATCTGATTAGGGAGTCATGCTTTCAAGAGAGCTGAGCAGAGACACAGGCCAAAAATCTGGGCCAGGTAGAACAGACTGAGCTATACTGTAATGTAGGTGAATATTTTTTCAGCACTGTCCATTCTCCACACTGACACGTCCCTCCTTTCCCGGGACCTTCTCTTCCCTGCGCTTCTCCAGAACTCCTGATGTGCTAGTTGGCCTCCGTGTCCAACACCCTCATTAACTCAAGACTCTTCTCTTCCTCTCCATCCCCCACTCTAGTCCCTGACTTCCAGCCTCTCAACTCACCACACACATTTCCAGCTCCTGTAAGCCCAATTAAGTCAACAAAGCCATGCTGTTAATTAAAAACTGAAGATAGTGTAGGGATATATCATTTGGAGGCAAATTGCATGAATGATATAATGGACTTATATTTGTGTGTGCTCTAATGTGTGGGTACAGCTTATAATTCATTGCAGTTTTTCATGGTCAATGGATAATGGATATTTTTCTTTTCTAGAATGCAGAGGCTACTAAAACTAGTATGAATGATACCAAAGTTTAAGGTTGTATCTCTTTTTCTGACACAGGAGATAGAATGATCTTCGGGTTTTCATTCCTTGAGCAGAAAACAATCTCTAGGGGAACACAGCAGTGCAGAAAGATGGTCTTCACTGTTGCCAGCTGTTCAGTGGTGTATTCCAGGAATACACTGTGGAGCGAATCCCTTTCGTTCGAAACCTACTCCTCCAGCAATTTTGTTAGCCTGCATCAAATGTCTTAAAAATATGCATTTTCTTTGACTCTATAATTCTACTTCCAGAAACTTATTCTAAAGAAATATATATGCAGAAATGTGTGTGGAGCACTGTTTAAAATAGCTACACATAAAATGTAAAGAGCCTAGAAGTAAAATACACACAGTGAGATGCTGTGTGAGGATTTTTACCCAATGTCTCTCAATCCAAACCCACCCTTCCATATTCTGCTCCATTGCTGGGGCTGGAGCACTGCACAATCCACTTCCCAGATTCCATTACCAGCTGGCTTCCTGCTAGGTTTCAGCAATGAGAGACACTCGAGGAAGATTGGATGACAGGGTGAGGGAGACGGGACTGAGCTCCTGTTTCTTCCTTTCCTGCCAACATCACTCCAGCCGCAGCAGTTGGCTCTAGTCTCCAGTTTTCTTCTCCACACCCAAACCCAACCTCCTGTTACTCCTTCAAGATACCAGCAGCAACTGGCAGGACCCCTTCCTCTAAAGTCCGAGCTCCTAGGTTTTGGTTGCTCACATCTCTTCTTTTGTTCCTCTAGCCCTCAGGTGGTACCTACTTCCTGCTCTTACCTCTGTGTTCCCTTCTTGCTCTCTCCGCTTCCCAACACCTAGGTAGCCAATCCACTGTATTCAATGCCCACTGGTTGAAATACTTTGTATGGTGTCTGACTTCCTAACTGGGTCTTGGCTAATACAGATGCCATATCGCACCCATCAGATGGAGGGAAAATTATAAATGTAACAATACCAAGAATTAGGTAAGATGTAAAGCAACAGGAAATGTTATACATTGCTGATGGAACTGTAGATTTAGATAACCATTTTAGAGAGCAATTTGGCAGGTAATATCCAGTCATATATGCCTCAGCCCTGCAATTCTGGGCCTGGGCATGAAATCTACAAAGAAACTCACACAAGAAGATAGCATCATTTTTTATTTTTACTATCAGTAGAAAATGGCTAAGTCAAATGATGTATCATCATATAATTGAAGACTAGACCACAGTTTAAAATGAATAAGTAAAAGTTATAGACAGCAATATGGGTACAACCTGGAAGTACCATTTTGGGTGAAGAAAGAAACCTGAACAGATGTGTATGGTGGCTTATCATTGTATATACAAAGTTTTAAAGCCTGTAAAGGAATACTATACATTTTAATGGGTATATTTGGATTTACTAATGGAAATATATTCATACATGGAAGCAGAGAAGCTCTGACTCTAGAATACTGGTGGCCAGGGACAGGAAAGGAAATAGAATCAGGAAAGGCAACACAGAACATTTGATTTTATTTCTGAAGACATGGAGATGGCTACCAGTAAAATGGGAGTCAAAAGCAGAATTAAAGAGGGGATGGCCTATGTTTAGGAGTGAGGCGGAAGCATATCATACATCAACATGCACTAAAATTATTATGTAAAAATGATTTATTGACATAAAAAACTATTAACTTACTGGGTAAAATCTAAGATTATAAAACAATGTGTATCTCATTACCCCCTTTATATTTATATGTGTGTATGTGTGTACATGCGCATATTGTGTGTGTGTAAGGAAGAATGGCTGGACATGAATACAGCAAAATAATAATTGTGTTTATCTCTATGTAGGAAGATTATAGATGTTTTTTACTTATTTCTTTAAATTTGTCTGTATTTTCTATCACTTCTAAAAGAAATAAGAACTTCTTATATAATGAAGCCTTAAAGACTTCTTTAACTAACTCCTAGAGAAAACCCTCGCTTATCCACTGCTGTGATCTCGGCATCCCACTATGGGGCATCCAAAAGCATGAAGTACAAGATTGTTTTAGGTGGTTTAATGCAGATGAAGCATTTCTTATTCTCATAAGTACATATTTATTTTAACATATATTACAAAAAATAAATCAGTTTCAACAAATGGTGTTGAAATAACTGGACACCCACATATTAGAAGGTGCTGGACACCCACATATTAGAAGGTGCTGGACACCCACATATTAGAAGGTGCTGGACACCCACATATTAGAAGGTGCCGGACACCCACATATTAGAATGTGAGTCCAGACACAGACTTTATACTCCTATCAAAAATTAACTCAAATGGATCACAGGCCTAAATGTGAAATGCAAAACTATAAAACTCCTAGAAGAAAACATAGAAGAAAAATGAATTAGCACATCAAACCCACAATTCCAGTGATACTCAGTTTTTTAATGGAAGTCCTACAGTGCAGGAGAGAAGGATTGTCTTTTCAGTAACTCGTACTGGGTCTGTAAGACATCTACATGAGAAAAATGCAATTTAGACCCTACTTCAACATACAGAAAATTCAGCTCCAAGTATCCTGAACATTAGAGAGAAAATGATCTACCTTCTAAGTGGTAAGCAGGAGAATCTCTTCATGGTTTGGTGGAGGGGTCCAAAGATTTAATAGGAACAAAAAATTATTAATCATATAGGAAAAAACTGAAACATCAGACTAGTTGAAATTAGTAATTTCTGTCTATCAAAGGACACTATTAAAAAAACAGAATACAAGTTGGTTGCAATATTTATAATCACCATTATATCGACAAATATGCAAAGAAGCCCTGCAATCCTAAAAAGACAGAAATATGAGCCAAAGGCTTAAACAGGTACTTCACAAAAGAAGACACCCAAGCATGGCACAAGCATATAACATGAGGCGTTTGTGGAGAACTGACAATGTTCTCTTCCTTTCAAAAAAAATAAAAGTACAGGCAGGAATGAAGGAGAGCACAGGAAGAGAGAGGAGGAAGAAGCACTTTGTTTATTTTATTTAGTTGCTCACCTTGCTTATTCCCGCCAGTCCCAGGACGCCAGCCCGGGGCCTTGGGATATAAGTGGATGCTGCCTCCACGAGGCGTAACAGTAGTGGTTAGACAGTGGGGCTGTGCTTAAGATGTGTGTACTTTTCTGTATATTCATTATACATTCACAAAAAGATGACTTTAGAAAAGAAATTTGGGTAAAAATATAAGTTGTTCCTTTTATGGATCTAAAGGTAGTTTAGAAACAGAATGCTTTACATAACATTTGAAAAGAAACAATAGAAAAATAAACCAAAAATAAGTGAAAGTGATCATTTGGGCAGAGAAGAGTAAGCTAGGAGGGAGGTAATAGGAATGACAGTCAAACTTCTCTGCATTGTCTTGTGTTCAACACTCCTGATTCACAATCATGTAAATAATCAATATGATTTTAAACAAATCCATTTTTAAGAAATATTCATCCTTTTTAATAATTTAATAATGAAGGCAGGACACAGACTAAGCAAAACTCACACTGCTGTTAATGACGTCAGGTATGATTGGCCTCCCCACATTGTTGGGTTTGTCACCACAGCCAGGCTGCAACAGGACAGACACGGCTAATCTCTCAAAGTTCTTTCCCACAGGGCCTAGATTTTACCTCAGAATCCTACTGAACACAGCATCAGGCAGTTCTGGCACAGTCACATGCTTCCCATCTCTATCCTAAGACAGCAGGTCTTGAAGAAGCAGATCAAAGCGTGCACAAGCCCATTTGTGTTTCCTTATCCCTCATTTTACCAATGGGAAAATGTACTGAGGCCAAGAAAGAGTGGCTTTCTCAAGGACACACCAGGACTTGGTTTTCCACCACTGCTGGGCCTTACCATTCCAGCCTAAGGGAGCTGAGCCCCTGTTCATCTAGCACCTTGAACAGCTGGGCAGAGGAGGCAGATAGAAGCTCTTCAAGAACTCCCACGTAGGACCTCCACAGCCCGGCCCTGCACCACGACTGCTTCTGAATCCAGGCTCTGTCCTTTGCCTTCACGATCAGGCCACCTTCTTCCCACACCACCCTCACAGAGACACTTGCCAAACCACAGTGGTGATCTTGCCGTTTCCCTGAGCAGAAAGGTGCCAAGGCCCCTAATTCTCATGTCCAAATAGTTTGTGATCAGATCCCAAATTGCTTCCTTTTCTTAATATCAACTTCATACTGTCCCCCATACTGAACTCCAGCTCAATCTCAACTCTAGATCTTTGTCCCTGCTCTTCCAACCTCCTTGACCGTAGGTCCCTGAGAGTGAAACGAGAACTCTTCCTTCAGAACTCTAGGATGCAGCTGACCCCAGCTGGTAGGAAAGCCTCCTGGGTCTGAAGCTAGGTCAACGAGCATCAACTTTCTCTTGAGTATTCTCAACCCTCTTTAGATAAAGGACCTTTGAGAATCTGGTTAAAACTATGGACCCCATTCCTAGTTAAATATACCAAAACACAGTCTTTTTCATGAATGTCAAAGGGTAGCAGAGAAGAGTCTCAGTTTAGGAATCCCTGCTCCAGGAGTCTTTGATGGCAGCCACCCGTTCCTCTGTTTACTGTGTCGGGACTGTGCTAAGCCCTACAGATATTACCTTATTTATCCCCTCAGCACCACCACGAATTAGGAACCATGATTGTCCCCACTTTGCAGATAAAAAAGCACAGAGAGATGGTAACCACAGAATTAGAATTTGTATCTACTTCTTTCTGTCTTCATAGTCCTTTCTCTGAAATGACTCGCCAAAGTTTAAGTAGGTCCCCACTATGTCAGAATTTCTTGGGCTGGTCATTAAAAATACAGATTCCCAACCCCACATCTAGTCTGATAAATCAGAACTTCTGGAAGTGGAGGCCAGAAATCTGAATTATTAATGAGAGCCCCAGTTGATCTTCAGGTACTCTAAGGTTGAAAATTGCTGTACTTCCAAAGAAAACTGTTGGTTAATTGTTCCAGTTATCATATTTGTGCAACAACTTCAAAACTTAGTGCCATCAAGTAACCACCATTTTATTTTGCTCCCAAATTTGTGGCTCAGAATTCAGGAAGGAATTCACTTTCACCAGGTTCTACTGGCCAAAGCAGGCCAGAGCAGTCCCTGGCCAGCCCTATTCAAGCGATTCCACCTCTAGAGGGGTCCTGATAGGGCCCTGGTGGAAGCAAGCTCCTGAGTCGGTAGCTGGTATTGCCGCCATCTTTGAAAAGGGCAATCTGTCACTTGAAGTCTTTGTTCATGTGCAAAATCCAGTCAAATTGACCAAGCTGCCTCAATGTGCAGCCTAGAGAGAACAATGCTTAACATTCATCACAGTCACTTTTTCAACAGGCTTCCTCATGCTTCATGGTTCACCCTTTCTGCTTCAGGAAAAGCCGCAGCTGTGCCACTACACACCTCAGTGGCGACCCTCACGAAGTACCCTCAGGGACAAGGCTTTTCCAGCAGCTCATGAGCTCATGGACTAATTAAAAAAAAAAAAAAAAATGTGTTCACCCAGCTTTCTTCTGCATTCAGTGGCTTCACCTGGGGCATAGGGCAAATTTGATGGGAGACCAAGAATCAAAAAGAAAAACTTCAACAAGAAGATATCATTGACAGAAAGAGTGTAAATTGGTACAAACTTTCCAAAGGACATTGTGGCCATATGGATCAAAATGTAAAATGTGCATACTCACTGACCCAGCATTCCCACTTCTAGAATTTAGCCCAAGGAAATACCAGCCCAACGATAAGCTATATGCATAAGCAGGTACACACTGCGTTATTTATAACAGTGAAAAATTGAAACCACCTTCATGCTCACAAGAAAGTGATAGATTAGGCAAATAAATTGTAGCTCATTAATACTAATTCTCAAAGAATGAAGTATATCTATATGGACTAATATGGAAAAATCACTAAGATACATAGTTATGTGGAAGGAAATGTATTTGAATAATACATATTATAAATCACATTTATCTAAAACTATGCATGCTTTAGCCCAAAGAGAGATGGTTGGGAAAAGTTCCCCTGGATGGAGGCATTTGGTGCAAATTTTACTTTCCTCTACATTGTTAAAATGTCTAACGGTGAAGATGAGGCTTATATTATACTATGTTCTGTAGACGGTTGTCAATCCTTACATGGGTTAACCCACCTGATCCTCGTAACAACTCTGTAAAACAAATACTGTCATTGTCTCCACTTTAGGGGACAGGTATACTGAGCCACAGAGAGGTCAAGCAGCTTGTCTGCAGTCACACAGCCAAGACAGGAGACACACCCAGGCAGTCAGATGCCAGCCAGTGTCCAAGCTCATAGTCATTAAGCTATCCTGCCACCCAGCAATGACTGGATATTTTTACCAAAACAAAACTTTTATTTATTTGTGTTTCAAGGAGTGGTGCAGGCAGTCATGAAGAAGTATTTTTATTTTTATTTATTTGTTCACATGAGTTGTTTGCCCCAAGCCCCAGGACACAACACAATCATACACCTCATGGGCCCTTAGGAGGTACATGGGTTGTTCTCTTCCAGAGGTAGCTGACCTAACCACAACTCCACCAGGGCATGATAATAGAGACTTTTCTTTTATAAGAGTCACAAAGGTGACCTTTAAAGGCTTTAAGTTACCAGAAGGAGCCTCCTCTGGTCCCTGTTGAGGATTTTCCAGCCCTTTTACTAAAGTGAATATATGGACAAAGTCTATTGGGTTAAGTCCTAGGGCCATGGCAAGGTGGGCTCTAGGAAGCCCCATGGAGCACACACGATGGTTAGGAGACCCAGAGGGAGGCTGATCCCCATGGGTGGGAGCGTGGTGTCTCTCAAGACTGTGACTGAACAAAGGTCAAAAACCACCTGCCCCCAAGTCCCATTCAAGGCTGGACAACTGAATTATTTCAAAGGAGACCGGATGTCTACAGAGAGAGTGAGGTCTCCAGAAAAGTCTCAGAGGATGCAGAGGGTCCCGCTGGCATCCTCGCTTAGTGCATCCTGGGATCAGGCAGGCTGCTGGAGGGGAAGCAGGCCCACCAGGAGCTGCAGCAAAAAGGACCAAAGGAGTCTCCAGGGAAAATCCATCCTAAGGAAGAGAGACTTGTGGCCAGCGGATGGAGTTGATTCTAAGCACTGCTCTACTCTGTCACCCCGCATCCCAGGACAACTCGAATCACCTTCTGTTGAAGACATGGTTCCAGGGGCCTCCACCAGGACAAGTGAAAGCTTGGGAAGCTGTTTCTCTCCTACCTCCATGAGGCCTTGCATGCAGATGAGTCAGCAGCCATTCCCGGGAGACCCTCAGCTCACACAGTGACATAGGATGGCAGCCCTTCAGCCTAGGGGACCCAGCTGACAATCTGGGCTTCACTTGGGACAGGAGGGAAGCAGTGCACCCTCACGTTTGTCAAAGGCACACGGGCATCTCCAGGATGCCAGGACAGCTTGGGAAGAGATTAAGTATCAGGAGCAGCCTCAGAGCAGTGAGAGTGTCACGGAGAGTGGGTGATGTCAGAATAGAGGGCCAAGAGCAAACCCTCAGACGGGCAGGAGAGAAAGAACGTTCCAAGGTGGCCGGACGTGCTCGCCTCTGTGGCTAGGCCCGCCCTCACGAGGAGGGGCTGGGGATCTTCCCACCTCATCACCCTTATTGCCACCCCAGTGTCCTTCTCCAACTCAAAGAGCCCCCCGACCCCCAGCTGGCTTTCGACGCCCCCACCCGCAGTCTGGAGCCCAGGCCTGCGTCTCGTTCCATCAGGAGACCTGAAGAAGCAGGCTGAAGCGCCAGGCTGGAGATCTTACTCTGGAAACTTCTCTTTTTAAACCTGAGCAAGAAACAAATGGCTCTGCAATCCACGGGGATCGCCTTGGGTTGGAAATTTAAAATGCATTAAGGTTGAGAGACCTATAAACGTGTCATAACACGCTCTGCAAGCTGCTGCCTCTGTGACTCGCGGGCACGGGAGTCCCAAAGGGCACAGGAGGCACGTTCACTGCACACAAATAGGAGCACACGCCTTCCACACCTGTGCACGCCTGTGTGGGCACTTCTCCCCGCAGCGGAACACACTCAAATCTGCCTGCGTGGCGCCACAAATAGAAGTGCACGCGCAGACCCTGCGCACACCTCCGACAGGAAGAGGTGAGCCGCTACCTTTAGCCCCAGGCACGCACGGGTACCAACTGCGCCCACAGGCCACTCAGATTCGCACACAGTTACTCTGTAAACACGCACAGACCCTCGCCCCCCCCCCCACACACACATCATGTCATTTACACACAGCTCACAAAGATAAACCCAGGCTCAGACTCACCCAGGAGCACAGGGATTCTCACCTGCACCCAGGTGTGCACACACCGACTCCGCCACATTTACACAGATGCGTGTGACCAGTTATACACAGTCACAGTTCCACTCATCTCACACTGAAGGCAGGCACTTACTTTACCCAAAGCAAAGATGAGCACAGACCTGGATGCACATGGCCCACGCAGACAGAACATAATCAAATAAACACTCAGCATTCCTGCCGACTTCCACACCCTCTGGGTGACCACCCGACAGCTTGGGCTCTTGAATGTTTTTAACTTTTTCCTCTGTGAACGTGGTGCCACCATTACCCAGTGGCTCCGCCAACAACCTGAGCATCGCCCCTGATTCCAACATCTTTGTCTCTTCCACATCCAGACCATCTTCTCTCGTCTCCGGAGCCCTCGTTCTCCGCGGCACCACCACTCCTCCGACCCACTGCTGCAGCCCCTCCTCCAGGTCTTCCCTTCCACTCTTACTGCCCACAGTCACCCTCCACATAGCAATCTGAACCCAAAGATCTGAAAGTTTCCAAGGCTTTTAAAATAAAACGCAGACTGCTTCTCCAAACCTACAAGTCTATGTAATCAGACCTGTCTGTCTCATGCCCTGACCTCAGCTCATACTCTTAGTTCATAAGTCTCCTCTCATCGTCTCAAGCACGACGACCCCTGACTCCCTCAGGGCCTTTCATAGACTCCTCCTCCAGCCAGACTGCTCTTTCCCGACTCTTCCTGTGACCTACATGCGTCCTCTAGGTCTCCAATGAAACCTTCTTAGGGAAGTCTTCCTGGTTATTCAGTCTAATCAGACACCCATCCATAATCCTCAGTCAGCTCTCTCTTGCTCCCTGTATCACACTGACCACCCTAAGCCTCTCTTCAATTGACGAAAATGAATGAAGACAGGAAATCCAGCTGCTCAGTCACGCTAGTCACATGTGACCAGCGGCTACTCGTCTGCACTTGTGGGCATTTCCATCACTGCACAAAGTCCTCTTGGCTTCCCAAACGGAATCTCTGCAGCTTAAAGAGGACCGGGCCATGTCTCCTCAACTTAACAGATGTAGTTTGCGCCCGGCATGGTGTCCAGCACAGGGTAGGGGCTCAGGGAGGATTCACTGAATGGGCTCAGGTGTGCGCACACAGTCATAAAAGGAAATATGCCCTTCCATATATGAATGACCCCTTTCTTCAAGTCCTCTTGTCACCCGTCCCTCCTTCTTTTCTCCCAGCTCGATGCTTGTACCTCTCTGATGCACCTTACTGGCCACAGACCTGAATTCACTGCGGGCACTTTGGCCCTGTCCCATGAGAGGTGACGGGGAGAAAGTCTCAGGTGGCGACCTCATCAGGGTCCCTCTCCAGCACTCTCTTTGGAGGCCGCAGACCCACTGCATGAAAAACACAAGTCCTGGACACGGGCAACCCCATCCTCACACCGCAGCTCTGCCTCTTCATAGCCATAGCTTTGGGTAGTTTGGCTGAACCTGTCTGTGCCTCAATAACTTCCTCTGGAAGAGGTGCACAGGAACGCATACTTCACAAAACTCTATTAGGAGTGGAAGAAATAGTGTATGTTGAATCTGGGGTCCAGCACTCCCCTGAAGGGTGTCTCCTACCTTAGCAGAGGAGGACTCATCCACATCCTGCCAGCTCTCTACAGTGTCTTGTGTGGAAACGTGGTTCATTCCAGCGACGCCTGAAATTCATTACAGAAGGAGGCTCCAGGTCAATGTGCAGATGCCTTCATGATCGGGGTCTCTGATCCTGGCCCAGCACTGAAATCCTGGATAAAACAATCAGGGTCGTCTCAGTAACTAGTTCACATGATGTTGAAAGACTAGTACTCATTCCAGCACTTTTGTTCAGCATGCTCTGATCCCGCCAGACCCCACAGTGGTCTCGGGGTGTCATTCCACCCGAAAGAAAGGGGAGCCCATGCCTGAGCTTCCTCAGTTCTCACATGAGGTTCCCCAGGTACAATGATGGAGGAAGAAGGTCCTGCCCAAAATAAACGATCAAAAAGAAGGAGCAGACCCCAGGAGGAAGCAACTGGCTCAGAAGGAAGGAAGTGGAAATCAGAGGAGTTAAGACATCAGGAAAAACGCCTGTGTGCAGCGATCAGCGTGTGGAATCTGCCACCAGACTGCCTGGGTGCAATGCCAGTCTGTTCCTCCCTGGCTGGGTGACCCTGACCAAGCGCCCTACCCTCTCTCTGCCCTGGTCTGTGAAGCCAGGATCACGGTAACACGGCTACATTTTTGTTTACATTGCCGCATGCATTTTGGCAGATAGAAATCGCGCCTCAGTCTGTGACTGCTTCACTCCACGCCCAGCACCAGAGCCCAGTGCCCTCACCACCCCGCGCTCCCTCCTGCCTCCCCCGCTTCACGCCCTGGTAGCCACTGTCTGGGGTCCTGTGAGTTTTTTGTGGTTTTCTATTTGGTTTTGTTTCATTATATTCCACACCTGAGTGAAACCATCCAGTACATCTTTTTCTTTCTGACTTCTTTCACTTAATCTGATCCCTCCAGCTCCATCCACATTGCTGCAAAAGGGACAATGCTGTCTTTTTTTTTTTTTTCCAGCTGCATAGAATTCCATCGAGGCTAATGC
Source organism: Solenodon paradoxus (assembly GCA_004363575.1). NCBI lineage: Eukaryota > Metazoa > Chordata > Mammalia > Eulipotyphla > Solenodontidae > Solenodon > Solenodon paradoxus. The sequence goes on from RJWH01002414.1 coordinate 38,666, forward strand.
ATACTTTGTTGGGTAGTTTAGAGGAAAAAATTAGTTAATATTCATAAAGTGCTTAGAATGAACTCCGGCATTTGTTACGTCCCAGCAGAGAAATTGTTGAAGAAATTGGTGAAGAGAGAAGAAGGAGGTTAAGAATTGGGTTTAGGGGTTCTCCTTACATGTGTGTACTTTCTACTCCTACAATCCCATTTCCAAACCTCCTTCTCACTTTCTTTAAAGTCCTTTGCCCCCACCCACCCCACCTCTTGACTCTAGAGACCAGAATCAGAAACCCAAAGTGACTCTGAAGGAAAAGCAAGTGACTGAAACCTGGAGAAAGATGCTCAGCCACTCATCCTCGTCATCACGCAGGGGTGGGAGCTCGAGCTGCACTAGGGACATGGGAAGGGTCTCATGTGTGCAGGACACTTTCAGAACGAATGCAGCTTTGTTCAATGGCAAATCCCTATACAGTTTATACATCTCTGAGTAGGCTTCAGACACCCGTGGTTTAGGGTTTTTTTTAATACTGAAATAACACTGGTATACTAATAAAAATTGCCTGCATTTCTGTACATCCTAACAATGCAGTGTGACAGAACTCCAGAATCTTACATTCTAAAACCTCTTAGCATCCCCTTATCGTTCCCAGATTTCAAAGCCAAGAGCAGGTTGGAAAGAAACCCTGCGGACTGCCCACGAAGGCAGCACTCGAGTCGTGGAGCCTGGAGCCGGAGTGGGGGACAGTGGAATGGGTGAAAACGGAGGAGACAGAATAAATCACTGAAAAAGACAGGTGGGCATCAGACCTGTTGCAGGATACAGGGCAGCCCTCAAAGAGGTCCACACTTTAATCCCCAGGGTTTTAAAATGTTGCCTTAGAAAGCAAAAGAGACTTGTAAGTGTCATGAAGGGATTATCCCGGATTGTCCCAAATGTCTTCACAAGGATCTCGATCAGAGAGAGACGGGGGCGGGGGTAGGGGGGTGCTGTCAAGTCAGAGGAGATATGATGGCAGTAGCAGAGGTAAGAGTGATGGCAGACCGCAAGCCAAGGAGCATGGGACCCCTGTAGAAGCTGGAAAAGGCAGGTAAACGGGTTTTCCCCCAGAGTCTGCAGAAGAAATGCGGCCCGCCCATTGTGGCCATCTGACCTCCAGATTATGTCAATGCATGTGTGGTTGTTTTAAGCCACAAAACCTGTGGTAATGTGTCACACAACCCATAGAAAATGAATATAGAATGCATGACAGATATTAGGGTGATGAAGGCCTATGTGCCAGGCACTTGCCCTGGGCACTGGGAAAAGAGACAAGTTCTCCTCTCCCAGAGCTTCTCATCCTAGTAGGAAGAGATAGAGAATAAATAAGTAAATCAAAACATAATGTCAAACAGTTAAAAGTATATGAAAAAATAAGAAAGGGTGGCATGGTAGAAAGTTACTAGTTTCCACCTCATATGGGGTGGTCAGGGAATACCTCTCTGGGGAGGTGGTCAGAATGATGAAGAACTACCAGGGAAGAGCATCTTAGACTGTATGACTTAACATTTGCTCTATAATAAACCACCCCAATGTGTTTTTTTTAAAGGAAAAGTGCAGGCAGGAATGAAGATGAGAAGGCAGGCAGGCAGGAATCAAAAAGAGGGAAAAGCATTTTTATTTATTTTAATTAGTTGTTCATCTTGGTTGTTCCCACTGGCCCCAGGGCACGAACCTGGGTCCTTGGGATGTATGTGCACTGCACCCAGCTGCTACTCCAACAGGGCTTGCCCGACCCCAGAACTTAATGGCTTATAACAACAACCATTTACTTGCTCCCAACTTTGAAATTCTGGCAGAGGCCCGTGGCACCTGTTCCATGTAGCATCAACAGGATGGTCCAGCTGCAGCTGGAGAGCAGACTTCAATGGATGTGCCCATATGATGAGCAAGTGGGCCTAGCTGTCAGCTGGGAGCCCATCCGGGGTGGCTGGCTGGCTGAAAACCAACCTCCAGGCACTTTCACAAGGTTTCTTGAGCTTCCTCACAGTCAACGACAGCCCCGAAAGAAAGGAGCAGAGGCGGCCAGACTGGAACTGGTGTGACACCATTTCTACTATATTTTATTAGTCAAAGCATTCATGGCGGTTCCTCCCAACCCCAGGACACGAACCTGGGTCCCTGAGACCCTGGGTCCCTGAGACGTATGAGGACTGCGCCCAACTGCTACTCCGGTGGCCCAGGTTCAGAACGACAGAGAACAGACTCCATGTCTCAGTGCCAGGAAGGACAAATAGCCTGTGGCCATCTTTAATCCACCTTATCCACCAAAGTCACCAGAGTTGCACAAGGCCAGAATGAGCCCAGTGAGTAAGGATAGAAGGGTGTCTGGAGAAAAATGAACAAGAGGAGAGTGGTCATCAGGGACAGAGAGCAGGACAGTTACCAGATCTACAGGCGAAGAGACTGTGCTAATGAGTTCAGATTTTATTTGAAGACAATGGGAAACCACTGGATCAGGGAAGTGATATAACCTAATACAGGTCTGGTTTTGTTGTTCTTTTTTAATATTTCTCTTGACGACGAGTGGAGGGGAGCAAGTGGAGAAGCAGGTGATCGCCAGGGGACCTTCACTGAGTCAGGACACTGCAAGGGGACACTGCAAGGGCTCGTTTGTGTTGTTCACTTTGTCACTTTTTAGGATGCTGGAAAAAAGGGGGAAGAGAGGATGATGGGTCAACTTTAGACTCGCAGCATTTGGGGAGGACAGAAAGTAGGAATTAAAAACATGAGCCTCGCTGCGGCCTGGGGAAGCAGCAGCTGGGTCGGTCGTCTCCAGAGGATGGCAGGCACATACCCCTGCGTTCCAGTCCCTGACCCGGGGTAAAGCAACCAACTGAACAGCTAAAATGAAAATAAAGATGCTTCTTCCTTCTTTCTTTTCCTGCCTGCCTGCCTGCTTGCCTTCATTCTTGCCTGCACATTTCCTTTGAAAAAATAAATGACCCTTGATTACTGTTAACCTGTGGCCTTAAGCAAGTACCCTAGCCTTTCTTAACCTTCCTTTCCATAAAATGGGGATAATAGTATTTACTATAATAGTTATTGGGAAGATGAGACATCATTCATTCATGCAACAAATGCTGACTGCCAGTTACACATTTGAAAAAAGGCTACCAATGACACTACCTCCCCGGAGCTTATAACCAAACGCAGAATACAGGTATATAAATCATTTATATAGGTACATAAATAATTTAGTGCCTGGTACATAATACTGCTCAGTATTCCATTGCTCAGTACTGTTCAGAACATTCCAGACATTTGAGGGGCCTCTGGCACCCCCAGCTGGAGAGTTTTAACAGGAAATCGGACATTCAGCCTGGTCATCTCAGGATCCCTTCGGCTGTCACTTCTGGAACACCTACTATGTGCCAGACACTGTAGCAGACTCCTCCACGCCCTCTCCCATCTTCCCAACAGTGGATCAGGCAAGGATTTGGGGCCCAGGACACCAGGCTGAGTCATTTGCACCAGGCACCCAAAACCTGCACAGTCCACCCCGTGATGAGTCTTGGACATACAGGTGGAAACCGCTTCTTCTAGACCTCAGACCACAGGCTTCCGGCCACTGGTCAAAACTTTCCACAAGTATCCTTTCGTTACATTCTCACACTCGCCTTAGGAACTCATTTCTGTTGTCCCCATGTCACAGATGGGAACACAGAGAGTCCCACTGGCAGGTCTGGAATTTCCACCCAAGCAATTGACTTCAGGGGCCACTACCCTCACCGCCACGGGGCTATCACTTGGAATCCCCAAACCTAAGAATGGCAGAGCTTTTGAGGCCTTAACACTCAGGTGCTGGGGGGACAGGGCAGGAGGTGCCTGAGATGCAGCAGACCTCTCTGGAGGTGGCAGGACAGGTCCACCATGGCCAGAGGCCACGATGCTGTGAGACGGACACCTGCCTGAGTAAGGTCAACATGAGACCCCGGCCGGGCTCTGCCTCCTCCGAGGCGCAGACCTTCCAGAAAAACGTGAGACTCACTCAGTCTCAGCTTGCCCTGCATAATATAGAGATCCTCGTTTATTCATTCATTCATTCATTCAAAAAATGAGGCATCAGGCGTCTTGTGTGCCAGGATCTGTGCCCTGAGAGCGACACACGCTGTCCCTGTCCTTAAGAATCTGACAGTCTGCCTAGAAGACAGATGAGAAAACCAGTGAACAGAACATTGCGCGGAGGAGCACACAGAGGGAATTAGCACGAGGCTGAGGGGATGAGCAGGGAGGGGACCAACTCTGACTAAGAGAGGTCACCTGAAGGATCAAGGGGAGGCAGCCAAGCAAAGAGGAGGAGCAGGAACACTCCGCGGAGAAGAAAGCACTGCCAGGACCCCCAAGAAGTTTGGGCGCTGCAGGGCTGGTGCGGGGGAAGCCACAGCAGAGGGACCAGGAGGCCCCTCCTCCCGGCTCGGCGGCGGCGGGCCCGACGCCAGCATGAGTGGGCATTTAGTGGGTTCCCGTTCTCTCCCGCCCCGAGCTGGGGGCTCTTGGGGCAGAGAGAGATGCCTTCTTGGGGGTCAACACTACCCGCCATCTTCAGCCGCGAAGCCCTGCGACCTCCTAGGGGTCCCCAAGCTCCCAGCCAGTTTGCCACCATGGAAGCGCACACTTTTCCCTTTGTCTAATTATTCCTAATTGGAAGAAAAATTGTTTGGCAAATCAGCTGGCATCGCCTCAGCTCCGGTGTCCTAGCAACCCAGCTCTCGGGGGTGACACCAGCGAGGAGGCGCTTTGTCGCCTCCGCACTGCAGGGAGTGCCAAGGAAGGGCAGGCGCGACAGCGACCCCCCCAGACTGGCGTCTCCGCTGCCGCCGGCCCTGGCGCGGAGCCGGGTCCACGCACGCACGCACGCACGCACGCACGCACGCACACGCGCACTCTGAGAGGTCACCCGCCTGGCCCCTGCCTGCGACTGAACGTCAGCCTTTCTGGAAAGCAGAAGGTGTCTCAGAAATAGATTTCTAATTTTCCAGCCACCTGCTTGGCTGAAAGATATTCTGGAGTTTATAATTACTTTTCAGGCACTTAACCGGAGTCTAGTTTCTAGGGCAACTTGATGCATCTCTTCACGTGTTGGTGGCTAAGTCGGGCCTTCCAGTTCAGAGCAGCCTGAGCGTCCCCCACCAGCCCCACGGGAGGGCCCTGCTCCCACGTTCTAGGCAGACTGACTTCAGGGGCTTGCGGAAGGAGTAAATGTGATCATGAGGCTAAGGGCCCTGACACGGGCCAGCGAAAGTTCTCTGAGAATATTTAGCTGCCAGAGTCACATGTCTAATGAAAGCAGATGGCACGGCCTCCACCTTCTGGGAGCATCCAGACTCAGGAGCCAGGCGCCCATGGTCACAGGAGCGCTTGGTGTCCCCACCACAGTTCAGATCTCAACAGCATCCTTTACTGGCTGCGGACTAATAGGCAGGTTATTCCCTGTGCCTCAGTCTCCCCTCCTGGGAAGCAGAGATAATGATGGTGCCCACGTCAGAGGGCTGTGAGAGAGCTTAAGAAAGTTAATATATGGAAAGCACTGTGCAGGGTACCTAGTGCTCAGGAAGCACTGAGTAAATATTCTCTTACTGTTATTATTGAAAAATCACAGAACAGCTCCCCCAGAACCCAGAAAATCCTGGGTGGGTTGCAGGAAAGAGACGACTTCAGGGAACTTCTGAACTAGAGCAGAGGTCTCCTGGGGAGAAAAAATACATACATATTGTAACTTCTATTTATATTGTATTCTGTTGTAATTTATATCTTCTGTATGTCTTATGGTGAATATATTTCATAAATAAAAGTAAAGCATATATTGAAGTGCCTCACTCAAGAAAATTTCAAGAACAAAGGAACATGATCCCCCGAAAAAGAGTAGAGGAGAGAGAGAGAAACGAATTATTTTGAATGGAAGGTTCCCTTGAGGTCACGCAGCCAAGCTCTATATGGGGACACTGAGGGTCAGTAGCCCACCATCTCACCGGGAACAAGGAGTCAAAATGCCTCGAGATGTACAGAAAGGTGGAGAAGCTGGAACCACAGACTCCTGAGAGGTGAGAGCCCCATGGACTGAGAAATCAGGAAGGCTTCCTGGAGGTGGGAGCAGGAACTGATTGATCTTTGAGTGAAAGAGCAAAGTTCCATCTAAACAAACCTAGGACAGAGAAGAGAGCCATTGCTTATAAAGCCTGCCAAATTGGGCTCCCAAGGGCCATGGCATGGGATGGGCACTCCTACCAGGGCCAATTTCCTGACTCTAATTATCTGGTGCACGCTGGCACTGACATGGCCGGGGGGTGTCTCCCCCAGCTCCTGATGCTCCCCCACTCTAAACATCCACCTCCTACCTGTCCACCTCTCACCTTCTTGTCTTTCTGTGCATTTTTGTTTGTGCCTGTCTTCTCTGGGTCAGTCTCTCTGGAATGTCTTGTTATCCCCTCATCTCTCTGTCTTGCCCTCCCTCCCTCTTTCTGACAAGAAGCAGTGCTATCCCCAGAGTTTCTGTCTCTGATTTTATCTGCCTGCCTGACTTCTCTCAAGTGGGTGGTCCTCCAGGGCAGCTGTCCCCAGGGCCCGGAGCACTACTGGGAATGTGACAGAATGCAGTCTGGACCCCGCCCCTATCAGAAAGGCTCTTTCCTTCCAAACTCAACTCAGGCTCCCCTGAACTCTTTTTCAAGTAGATCTCCCTTTGCAGATTTCCAGGTTGACCTCTCCATTGTCCCATGTTAGCAAGAATCCTGCTAACTCCTTTTAAGGAGCACACCCCCCACTCCCAGGTGCTGTCTGATCAGCCTGGCCCGCCTGCAGCAAGAATCCTGTTCCATTATCCAGCCAGAACCTCCCTTCTGCCCTGAGGTCTCCTCTCAGCAGCTCTCCATCCACTGACCCCACCTGCCCCTTGACTGCACCCCTCGTAATCAAGGTAGAGCCTAATCTCTCCCCACCTCACTGCAAAGTCCTTGGCGCTGAAGTTTTTTTGTTTTTTTGTTTTTCTTTAACTCCCCAGAGAGTTTGAATCTGAAACTCTGGGGTGGGGCCCAGACATCTGTTTCTCTAAGCCCCTGCAGGGAAGCTGCCACTGCAGGCCCAGTGTAAGCGCTGAGTCCAGTCACAGTGGCCCTGCTGGGGGCAGGGGGAGGGCTCCTCACGCTCTGCGGTGTCGCTCTCCCTGTAGGTCCAGGTCTGCCTGTCACACCCATGACCCCTGGACAGAAGGCAGCAGTGCCACTTCCGCTTCTGCCTCATGTCCCCACAGGTTGGATGCAAACGAGCAGACAGCTCACAAGAGGCGAGGCGCCTGTTAGCACAGAGGCAGCCGCTGACCGGCCGCAGAGCCTGGGAGGGCTGCTGGCCTGACCGGGAAACATCAGCTGCTCTCTGGGCTGGAGCCCAGAGAAGGCCGTGGCTGGATCACCTACGGAGGGCCTCTCCCCTCGGGCTGCTTACAATTGGGGTGCTTTCAAGAAAATACATAAATAACATGAGAAAGGAAAGGTGCAGGCAGGAAGAGAGAAGAAAGAAGAAGCACTTTTATTGCTTTTATTTGGTGTGCCCACCAGCCCCAGAACATGAACTCAGGACCTTGGAAGTCAGGGTGTTTTTAAAGCATCCTAAGTGTCCAGAGACCCTGATGAAGTTCATCTGGGCTGAAGCCCAGACATCAGTTTTTCAAACATTCATGTACAGAAAGCAAAGTCTGAATGAACCCCTCACAGTGCCCTTAAAGATGGAGATGAGGTGGAGAAACTGAGGCTGAGAGAGAGAAAGTTCCAGCTCAAAGTCACATAACGTTAATGGCTCACCTGGGACTTGAACCCAGATCTGCGAGGCCCTGAGTCTACCGTTTTTATTACTGCACTCAATGCGAGGCACACAGATCAAGGCTGTCCGTGGCCCACTGCCTCCGGGTCTCCAGAATGGCTGTGTGCTGCCTGCTACCGCATCCCAGTGGCTCGCTGTCCACTCCACTGCAGCTCTCTACAGCTCTGCAGCCCTTGTCCCGAGCAGCCTGCCCTCACCTTGGAAACAGATGACCTGTTCCCAGAACCCGCCCAGTCAGTGATCTCCGCATTGGGCTGCTGGCAAGATCTGTGTCGTTTCTCCACCAGGAGGTTTCCTTCCTGTGGAAGGAAGATGTATGCCAGCCCCAGAATGCTTCCACACGCCATGCAAACACGCCTCTCCCAGGCCCGGCCCCCCGAGTCTGGCCAGCAGATTTCTCATTATCTAAGGCCGATGTTTGCTTTCTCTGACACACGCAGGGCTTTGCAGCCACAATACCACGGGCAGCAGACTGCCTGGTAACCGTTTCTCAGACCTTCCCACAGAAGCACCCAACCCTGAGGAGTGTGCCGGGCCTACAGACTCACAGCCTGCCGGCCCCTTTTAAGTTCAAAATGTCTTTGAAGCCTCAGATTTCCTCCTAAAAAGCCTGGTGAACTTTGCATTCTACTCCATAGCATGTCAGCGTTTGTTTCAATAAAAAAAATAATGCCTATTGATTGAATTTTGACAAGGAACACGTATTACTTTTGTAATGTAAAATATCCAATTAATAAGTTAATAGAAAGCATCTCATTCTTTACCATCAAGTAAAACTAATGATCCAGGGAGACGCTATTCCCAGCACACCTAGGGTGTCCCCAGAGTAATCTATAATGCACTCATTCTTTCATTCACTCATTCAACAAATATTTTTCAGTGCCTATAGTGTCCAGGAATGGGCTAGAGTCTGGGAAGAAAATGATGACAAAAAGGGAAATGCTGCCTGCCTCCAGGGAGCTTACAGTCTACTCAGGGGATTAAGAATTTCACACACACACACACAAACACACACACACATATAATGACATAATAAATGCACTGTAGAAAAAGCAAGGAATGCACTGAACACAAATAAAAGGGGTGCTAAAAAGTTGTTTTCAAGGAAGTGACATTTAAACGGAGACACAAAAGATGAATAGGAATTGGCCAGGTAAAAGGGAGCTGTGGGAGAATGTTCCAGGTGTAGGTAATAGCCCATGTGAAGAAGGACGGAAGACAAACCCAAACCTTTCTAAAGGCTCAGAGATAAACCCTTTATCATCTGCAGCAAGCTCACAGACCAGAAGCAGGAGCAGCCCCGCTTCCAGAGCCCTGGGAAGCAGCCAGGCACCCTGCCAGCCCCAGTCCAACTGCAGTCTCTGGGCACGAGGCCACCTGTGACCACACAGCCAGTTTCCAGCTCAACATTCTCTCTGAAGGAGGTCCTGGGGCCAGGGGTCGTGAGGGCTGAGAGGACCCATGGATTCAACCCGCTGGAAAGCCCAGGGCTGCGGTCAACTCTGGATTGAGGCCAAGACCACTGAATTCTCTGGGCTTCCCCCAATCTTCCCTGCTATCTGGAAATAGCACCTTTGGAGCACACAGGCATGAGCAAAGTCTTTAGAGATTCTACCTGGTGGCAAAGTCAACACCTCCCTTTGGGCCCCAGTCATGCCTGGGCCCTGGTTAGTCCATGAACGGGAGCTACACCTTCCCCGTCTGGGGAGCGGGTCTGTGTCTTATGCCCTCTGCCACCACAGCAGTGACCTGCTCACCCTGGGGTCCACCCCTGCCACCCCCATGCCCGGCTCAGCTGTACCCAAGATGCCTCCCACCATCAGCCCAGAGGCCTCCCTGGCAGGTTCCTGAGACCCCAGCCTTCTCCCGCCAGGGCCGTTGACACTGGTTCCTGTCTGGACTTTCCACTTGGGTCAATCTTCTTCCTGTAGCTAGAGTGACCTTTTGAAAAACACAAATGTGATGGTGTGGCATCCCTGCTTGCCGTGAACTTGCCATTGCCCTTGGGGAAAAGTCCAAGCCCTTCTTAAAAGTCAGACAAGTACTGGGCCTCCGGCCCCCAACCCCCTCTCTGCTCTTAGCGTGCAGGAAGAAGACTTGCAGAGGAGGAAAGGACACCGGAAAAGGTTGTGAGGAGGCTGCAAGGAAGAATTCAAAAGCAGGAGGAGTAGCAGAAGGCCCCAAATCTTTAGCCTGAGGCCCCTCCACCCCACCCCAGCGGGCAGCAAAGAATGGCTTCCCGCTCCCATGGCGGAGGCTGCAGGCGCTGGAGCCACAGCCACGCCGGGCCTCTGCTGCCACCCAGAGGCTGTGTGGAGCAGTGCAGGCAGCCAGTCTTGCAGCAGCCAAAGGCGCATCTCCCCACCACGCATTTACTTTGAGCAAGGCCCAGTCAAGAATACAGCCAGCATGTAATACGTGTGGAGCAAATGGTAGGGATTGACAGGATCTTTCTGGTGCTCTTCACCCCGGTAAAATGAATCCTGAGCGAGCACAGTTTAGACTCAGGCTTGACTCTGAAACACTCAGCCAGTGCAATCCTAAGTGAGTGGTACTGCCCATGTAGAGGGTCACCATACGCCCAGGTTTCACCTGATTGTCCCAGTTTAGCAACAGTGAGCCCCGTCCCCTGCCAGGCCCCCACTCCTGGCCCCATGCCTGAACACACCACCACCACCAGCCTGTCACACGCATACAAGCGTTCACATGCGCCTGGTAACACTTCAGTGGGTCCTGATTTCAACTCTAAAGACCATGGCGCATCTAATCAGGGCACCAGCATGTCTCAAGTCCTCGGTGCCTTATCTGAGTGAGGCCAGACCCTGCATCCACTTTCTACGCCCAGGTCCCCATCTTGAGCTCTGACCCCTGCTCAGCTCTTATCATCGCCTTTCCCTACCTCCAGTCAACAACTGGAATCCGCTCGGTGGTTTTTTCAGTAACTGATTTGGGGATGATGTCAAAAGTACAAATGTAATTCAAAGAGCTTCTGTATGCCTGTCCACTAGTTTCTCCTAATGTAACACCTCACATAACCTCAGGATATTCCTCAAAATCAAGAATTTAGCACCTGCGTAGTACAGCAAACCAAACTCAAGACCTATTCAGACTGTAGCTCCACCAATGTTCCCTTTCTGCTCATTTTTTTATTAACTGAGCAGTCTCTGCCAGGATAGAGATGTCGACGGAGCTCAAGGTCTGGAGGAAGAGGCGTGAAAAGAAGACAATAAACCCTACACAAGATCTGGAGAGAGGAAACATGACTTGCTGGGGGCACAGAAGGACGCCCTTAGGTTCCCCGGCAGTGGGGTCCCAGTCTCAGCTGGGCCCTGAGCATGAGTAGCGCTGGCTCCCTTCTCCTTCACCATCTCCAAAAGGCAATGCTCTTCCCTGGGGACCCACCTGTGTCCAGATTAGAAGCAGCTCTGACCCAGGATTTACTGCAGGCCTGTTTCTGGCTTTAACTGAGGACAAAGGCTGAATCACAGAGCTTATTAGACCAGGCATTCTCGAGGCAGACAGAGAGGGCTGGAGCTCAGCGTTATTGCTGTGGGACTTGAGCAGGTGACTCGCCCTCCCTGGGCTTCAGTTTCCTGGCTCCTTCCCTCCATCTCTGTCCCTCTGTTTCGAACCCTATGTCTCAGTCCCTTTCTGTCACACACAGTGTCTGTGTGTCTCCAGTTCATCTTGCCTCAGCCTCTCTCAGCCTTAGCCCTCCCTACACCCCAAACCCTTGGAGTCCCATTAATTTGTAGAGGCTGTCTGTATGGATTGCCGCCTCCCCCACTCCTGGGGCTCAGAGAGCTGTGTAATTATCCACTTGGAGCCGAAGGAAAGCGATAACCAGTTCTTCCTCCCTCCTTCCCTGTGGCCTCAAGCTCATCCATTTTGCTGTAGCATCCCCAGGGAGGCCAATGACAGAGGGACCCCCTTCTGGGCGAAGAGGGTAGAGATCCTCATTACCTTGTAGAAGGTCAGAGAGAGTAAGTGGGAGTATTCCTCCAACCTCCAGTAAATACAAAGGCCACAAGTTGGCCCTGACATGCAGGTCAGGCCCTTTGTGCTGTCCTGGGCATCACAGCTTAATCTCTAGACCATTTCCTCCAGCAAGGGGCGGCTCCTGTACCCAGCCCTCTTCAGCGCACTTTCCCTGGGACAGCTCCACATGTCTATCTCATAAGCTTTCAAACTCAACAATTCCAAGACTGGACACACCGCCCTGCCTACCAGACCTGTTTCCCCATCCCTGCCTTTCTAAACCCACTCCTAATCTCCTAAGGCACAAGCCAAACAGCTCTCTGCAAGACCCCTGACACAATCCCTGCCTCAGTCCCCTCCTCTGATCATCCATGACTCTGCCTAGCTCGCAGCCCCAGGCCCCACTTCCATGTCTTAAAAGTTACCTGGGAGGGAATCCCTTCGCCAGGACTGCCCGTGATCTCTTCAAACTGGCAATATCCCAGTGTGACATATCACCCCCTCCATCTCTCCACCTCTATCCCTGGCACCCCGACTCCCCAGTCACTGGTAAAACCTCCCCACCTCTGCCTTATCCCCCCTCATACAGCCACACAATCCCTGTGTTCCAGCAGGAGAAAGGACTTTGGGGTCAGGCAGAACTGAATGACAATCCCGGCTCCATTATCCCCTAACTGTGTGACCTAGAGTAGATCACTTTCCCTCTAATTCTCTTTGATCATCTGTAAAGTGGGGTGACATATACCCATTTTGCAGGGCTGTAAGGAAGGTCACTTGAGAATGTCAGGGATTACAACCTCAAATGACACAGAGACAGGCAAGACACATACACAAGTGAAGGGCTCTGGCAATGTCTGTGGCACATAAATGACCCTCACAAAGGAGATACCTGTCCGTCACACCAGCTATTGATGCCACGGAGGAAATAGTCCCCTCATATCTGCTTTCAAGAGCAGCCCAACTGTGTTTTCATGTGGAGACTGAAGATTTGCACAAGTTGGCAATTAATTGAAATGTTTCTTTAGTATCATGAAGGCCAAAGAAAACATTTGCCTCCAGGTCGCCAGTCTGTGCTCTGATGTGTGTGAGGATTGAGCCCAGTGCATGCTCATAACAGAGTCGAGAAACATTCACTCCCTTCTCCACCCTTCTTACTGATTCTCTCAAAAGGAAGGGGTGGGGGGACTCTCCAAGTCATTCCTCCCATTCCGTTTCCATCATCATCACCATCATCACCACCACCATCATCACCACCATCATCATCATCACCATCATCACCACCATCATCATCATCACCACCATCACCACCACCATCATCATCACCATCATCATCATCACCATCATCACCACCACCATCATCATCACCATCATCACCGCCATCATCATCACCACCACCACCACCACCATCATCATCATACCACTCATTGGCCAGCATCTGCCAGCCCTGTCCATCCACAGACCCCACTCTGAGCACCTTCCTAGATACCTCACCTTCCCGGGACTCCTCCCCAGCTGACTGGACAGGATGGAGCTCTGCTTGGCGCTGACACGTCGTATTTGACCAAGTCTTCTCCTTTTTATGTCCTCTGGCATCTTTCCAACAGCTTATAAGATACTTATCATTAACCCCAATATGCAGATGAGAGAAGATGGGTCCAGACTGCCTAAGTCAGTCAACAAATATATATTAAACACCAACTACACAGTGGGTTCTCGTCAAGAAAACTCAAGGCCATGCAGAGTACTCTTGGGGGCAAGCGACAGGTTGAGGCAAAGGGACGAGGTAGTGACTTCAGTGCCTGCAGGAGGGGCTTGAGGCTCCTCCAAACCAGGATGCAAAGCCTTTCAAGCCATCACTTGCTCATCTCTTGCTTCTGCTTCCCTTTCCATAGCAGAGCCATCCTCCCGTTCCGCGGAGCTACATTTCCCAACACCAGGCCCCCCTCACACCATGTTTATTCCAGATATCCAGGGTACAAAAGTCCCGGGAAAGGTCCCTTAGTAGTGCATCACGGTTTACTTTGTCACCGTGGACGAGTCAAGCAAGCACACTCAGTATGACTGATTAGCTTGGTCTGGGGCCAGTCCACTCCTGGGTCAATCAGTCATCAACAAGAGAACCGGCCCTGTGAGATGTGGCTGCTCCGAGTCAGGAAGGAGAATTTCGCAGGAAATGAGGTCTCTGTCTGTTCAAACAAGAGATGTCTTCGTTTGCCTCTCCCAAGGGCACGCCTGAGATAAGGGCTTGGGTGCAAATTGTTTGTTTGGGATTCCGGGCAATCTCAGCATAGAAATGGGATGTGGGGAAGAGAGGGAAAGGATGCTGATGAGGGTTGTGTAACTGATCAGGTTACTGCAAGCGCAACTGAGCTGAATCCTGCTGGGGATGTCTGGAAAGGACTAGAATATGGGTCACAGTTATCTCGACCGAAGGGTGAAGAGGCTGGAGATTTACCAGCTACCTTCTAAAAGTCCATCACTGATTGAGGGCTGCTCCCAGAGTCACAGAATTCCCTGGCGTGTCTCGTCAGCCACATGCAGAGTGGCAGGTGCTGGCACTGGACATTGGTCCCCGCCTACTGTATATCACCATGCCTTACACAGGTACTCTCAGTCACCAAAATGGAGCAAGGCAAGGAGCTCCAAGGTGGACGCCTGCCACATGTACTGACCACTGCATGGAACAAGGTTTCAAACCCAGGTCTACTCAGTTTTGCTGCTGGTCCCCACGCTACACTGTGACTGAGCAGTGTCAGCATGCAGGCCAGAGCCCATAAAGGAAGTTCCAATCCTTGAACCAGTAGCGGGGCAGGATGGTGGGTACAGTGGCCCGTGGCCAAAGCTGCAAGAACTCTACCTTAATCTCTCAGTCCTCTGCAGAGAGACCCACGGGGAACAACAGCTACAGAGACACAAGTCTCTAGGTGACCGGGACCACCATTTAGTCTGACTGCACCTAGCATGGGAATGAAGTATGGAAGATTGGTCCCCAAATTCAATGATGGTGGGCCATGACCAGCCCCCCAGAGACTCAGAAATAGTAGAATGAGACCCAGGGTAATAGCCCAGACCCCTTAGGCTGAGCTTGAGAAAAGGGCATAGACAGAATTGGTGGGGTGCTAGGGGCCCGGGAAGAGAAGGCACTCAGAGAGATAGAACACGGCTATTACTTTTCATGTGGAAGCCCAGGAAATAAGCAAGAATGCACTCTGCCAAGCAGAGAGCAAAAGCCTGCAGGGCAGGGGAGGAAAGTAGGGGTGTCAGTTGCAGCTCACTACACCTTCCCCAGACCTCTCCATCACTCCCACAACAACTCTGGTACCCCCATTCTATAGCCAGGAAACTAAGGCTCGGAAAGGAGTCTCTAGATCAAACCACCCCACCCCTCTAGATCAGAAGCAGGAACCAGATCTGTGACATTTCCGTACCCTTCTGGTGATGGAGAATGAGCAGACTGCTCAGGTCCAAGTGACATTTCTCTCTCCATTTCTTTTCATCAGAGCTGATACAGGAAAGAAAGCAGCATTAATTCAATCTCTAGCTGAGAGTATTGGTCCTAGCTGAGAATCACGGTGGCTAGCATTTACCAGGTGTTTATTACATGCCAGGCAGATGTATTTTATATCTTTTTATTCACCTCAATCTCACAAAAATCTTATGTGACCATGCTATTGCCATCCCCGGGTTTCAGATGAAGAAACTGAGACTTGCCCAGGATTGCAGTCAGGAAGTGGGAGAGCTGGGATTGGAATTCAAGCAGCCCAGCTCCAGAGCTTGTACTGCTAAGATAATATCACTCCAACACCCTCCCGTCCAAGGATTGGGCAATGCCCTTGTTTCCCTGAAAAAGAATCATTCGTTCATCAGATTAGAGTGAGCATGATCCTCATGGCCCAAATTCTGGGCCTGTTCCTCTCAAAGATAGTCTAAAGGAGGAAGGGCTCTGAAACACACAAGCACACACACATAACTGCTCATGCACTTGTGACAGGGTGACACAGTGAAGTACAAAGAAAGAGAATACATCATGGAGATCCATCCTAACCTAGTTCCAGAGGTCAAGGAAGGCTCTTCTGAGAGACCGTTAAATTGAATCTGAAACTCGAGGTGATGCTAGCTGGGAGAAAATGAGAGACGAGTTCTGCAAAGCCCGGGAGGTGGTAGGAAAGAGAGGCCCATGTTCTAGAAGGTGAAAGAAGACCTCCGTGGTTGCAGCGCAAAGACGGATGGGAAGAGTGTGAGAACACAGGGTGGCAGAGGCCGGATCACACAAGACCACACGCACATTAGCAAGGTGGCAGTTGATTTTAAGACAATGAGGAGTCACAGGAAGACTTAAAACAAATGTTACTCTAAATAGGACTTTCTTTTTCCACAGATGACGTTGTTGCATGGGAAGAGCTGACAGGAGAGGAGCAAAGTGACAGAGTAGTGGGTGTGGGGCGCGGCCCCACCCTCCCTCAGGAGAAACTGCTGTAATTGCAGAAACTGGGAAATTTGAGACAGGCTAAGAGTCGCCTTATAAAAGACTAACCAATCAGCATGGAGCATAGATCCCAAAAGCCAATCCCTTTCCAGCAGGATCATTGAGTTTGTACTTAACCAATCAGCATGGAGCATAGATCCCAAGAGCCAATCCAGTTCCAGGGGGATCATTTGAGTTTGTACTTAACCAACAGCATGGAGCATAGATCCCAAAAGCCAATCCCTTTCCAGCGGAATCACTGAGCTTGTACATTAAGCAATCAATGTGGAGAAGAAATCTCGAAAGCCAATCCACTTCCAGCGGACCACTGATGTTGCGCGGTAGCAACATACAGTGGTTCCCGACGTGACCTTTGCGTCATTAGGATAGTAAAATTCGTGCTCACATGAGGAGCGAGAGCGCATGTGCGAAAAGGACCACCCAGAACTTGCGACAATGACAGCTCTGAAGTCCACTCCCTTTGACAACCCTTTGTATAGCTCTATGCCCCCTGAAAGTCAGGGGAAATGTGAATTAAGGCGTGAGTCCCTTCTCCGATTGTGGAATTCACAACAAAGTTCTTACTCAGAAAAACACAGCCGCAGGTCTTTTCTTTTGAAAGAATCACTCAAGAACCCTAGTGGGGTTCTAATACGTTACATGTACGGTATGCGTGGAGCGTGTGGCCTAGTTTCTGCCACAGAGGAGTTACTCAGTGATGAAACTCGTATTGTTACTATCACCCTACTTTCCAGCATCCACAGGCCCACCTGTCTTCTTCCCCAGCACCAGACATTCGCTCTCCTTCAGGACCAGTAGTTTTAAAAGCTAGCTGGTGGGATGTTCAGCTACGGTGCCTTTTTGTATCGCCATCAAAGAGCGCCTGGGGAATGGCTGGTCTCCAGAAAAGAGTCCAAAGTCCACGCCCAGGAACAGGGAGGACAGGCAGGAGGCGGGCACAGCTGACCCCATCGTCAGGTGACCAAGACCATCTCCCGCACTTGGAGCTGGAGGGGCATCATTCTGAGCCGGACACCCAGAAGGTAATGGCAACGGTCAGAAATGCCGGGGCTGAGGACTGGGGAGCTGTATAGAGAAGCAAACTGGTCAGAGGACCAGGGTACGGCAGTGTGGGCAGATACAGGATGACAGAGAGCAATCACGATTCACTCACAGGTGAAATAGCTCTACTCCTCCACCTCTTCATCTGCTCCGTCCCCCTGAAGAAGGAAGCCCTTCTCCAGCGCCCTCTCTGCCCACTGCCCTGCCTTTCTCCACCCCCGGCCCTTTAGCTTCTGTGCCCCCCGCCCTGCTGAAATTCCTCAGACCTCTCTAAGGTGGAATTCCAGGTTCACTCTCATAGTGCTCTTTGCTCCTCTGCCTGCTCGGGCTGGTCCCTGACTGTTCTTTCTCCTCCACAGGCAAGTTTTTGTCTCTCTGCTCCCGAAAACGTCAGTGTTCCCCAGAACTCTCCCTCTTTCCATCTCTCACACCCAGGAAGACCACCTCATCCCATGGGTCCTACCATCGCCTTGAAGCTGAGGACTCCCAGAATGCAGCTCAGCCACTGCTGCCAACACGGCTGTGGCCAGTCCACAGTTGTCCGCCACACCGGCCCATGCGGCACATGAGACGCTGAGCTCACCGACTCCCAATCCCCTAGGGAACATGGCTTTCCTTCTCCCGCCAAGCCATCTGCCTTATCTCCTGTGTCCCTTAAACCTGTCAGTAGACCAGCCCCCGCCCTGTGACCAGAACCTGTAACCTGGGAGCCGTGCTGGGTCTTCCTCCCACCCTCGTCCATCCAGACCCCCAAACACTGCCAGTGGTGCTGACAGCAATCTCCCGAACCCAGCGCCTGGCGCATCTCTAGCCTCAGTCACTGAAAGAACTTTTGACGCGTCTTGCACTCTTCCCTCTAACAGGGAGTTTGTTCAACATCCAGTTGATCCCACTGGTTCACAAAGGCCGCGTTCATGAGGTCATCTCACTAAAACGTATTTGTCACCCCAAATCAATGTTCCAGTGCTTTCTCGGTCACTTCCAGACATGCGCAAAGCAGAGAAAATTTTGAGCCGCCCCATGTCCATGATCCCAGCTGAGGTCGAACAAGGTAGCTCTGCCTTCTTGTTTCAGTTCTCATGCTGCAGACAGATGTCCTGTTGAGACTGATATGACGCCACTTTTTAACATGTTTGTGCTGTGGGGGTGGTGATTTTGCTGATTAAACCGGCCCCCATGTGTAGTGCTAAAGGGGTGTGGGGTGTTCCTAAGCACGGGAAGGTGCCTTAGGGAGAAGAGGCGGGTGAGACGAGCTTCATTCGGCCTGACTTACAGTGCTGCTGGCCATGAGGTCATTGCTAGTGATCCAACAATCGATACTAAATAAGGTGTCTTTAAAGAGATAGTCATCAAACAAGGTTATGTATTGATCAATTGATGAAAATGTGGCCAGAGGCTCACAGAAACCCAAGCCTCTATCTCCCCTATGGCCATAGTTTCAGTATTTGCTAGTTCCGTGTTCGCGGTGACTTGATAGAACATAATTACCACAAATAATGAGAATCGACTGTACTGATCGGAATACGTAGCTTCCTTCCTTCCCACATGTCTCCCTCTGCACACAAGATAAAGCCCAGCTCCTTAGCATGGCTCTCCAGGTCTTTCAGAGTCTAGAATTTCACAGTCCAAAAGGTTCTTGACAGTCTTCCAGGCATCTTCCGCTCACTACGGCTCTTCCACTGTCTTTGACAGAAGTCCTTTACATGCTCTGTGCCCTTCGCCTCTAGGCCTCCAACTCAGCTCTTCTTGGTGAACTCCTACACATCCTTCGGAACCCAACTTAAGTACCCCCTTCTTTGACTCTGTCTAGCAGAACTTGATGCTCCCTTCTCTGTTATAAGTCTCTTCTAGTATTTATCACAATGTTGTGCCCGACCCATTCATGTGTCTCCTCTCTGGTAATCTCTTTTAGGAAAGAATGTGGAGGGAGATAGATGCTTGTGACTCTTTGCAGGGTGCGTGCATTTCATGTATCGCTCTATCAATAAACATAGAGATCTAACTTGGTACCAGGCACCGTTCTAGGCACCAGGGGGACAACTGTGAACAAAACAAAAACAAAGCACCACCCTTATGTGAGCATCATGCCTAGTGTGGACGAGTGTGTGTGTGCAGGACTGCTAGCTATGGGCCTGTGTGTTTGTGGATCATGGACACACCATCCTTCAAACTCAAGCCCTGTGTGACCTGCTGTGTGATAAAGGGCATCTTCCAAGTTAATTAGGCCAACAAGCTGTGTCTATGCACTAATGAGAAACTCCCCAGGGCGTTCCCTGCCTGCCTTCCCCATCTCTCTGACAGGCACTGCCTGGCCCAACTTAGCATTTTTAACCCAAAGGCAACATTCATCTACCTGAGATGTTCTCTTGTGAATGCCTCTGTCCTCCCCTCCCTTCTGTGCCTTCACTGCATCTTGGAGAGAAGAAGAAAAGGAATAAGGCAAAAGGGGAGAAGATGTTTTGCCGGCACCCACTGCAAGCCAGATGTGTGGGGGAAGTTCACATCTGTCAAAAGCAGGCATAGAAAGAGCGTCTCTCATGCCAGGCCCTGTTCTACGCGGCCTCAGTTAGCTGATGGTCGGCTCACCAGCTTTACGAGGAGGCAAAATTATGGTCCAGCTGTATAGTACAGGTAGGAAACTGAGGTCTGCTCAGCAAGGAAGAGGAGAGCTGGGACTCCAGCCCCGCAGTCTGCCCTCAGTCACTGCACCACATCCATCAGTGCCATGTCCTCTTAGAACATCCTCACTGAATGTCTCATTGTGTGGTAGAAAACAAGGGAAAGTGCCCAGGTTTTAAAGTTGCAAAGCGAAATTCAAATCCAGGGCTGTGAATTCCATATGTACAGGGGTGAAACCCAGATGGGAGACGTGGGACCCAGAGGCAGCGGTGGGGCCCAGATACAGGTCTATGGGACTCTAGGTGTAGGAGAGTGGGGACCACTGATGCAGGGGTGTGGGGCCCAGATGCAGGGTGTATAGGCTCAGATGCAGGGGTATATAGGCTCAGATTCTGGAAATATAGCCTCATGTAGACTCAGATACCAGGGGCGTATAGGATCAGATGCAAGGGTGTTTAGGTTCAGATTCAGGGGTGTATGGACTCGGGTACAAAATGTATAGACTCCAAATGTAAGTATGTGGGAATGAGATGCAGGAATGCAGGTTCCAGATGCAGGAATGTTGGGTCAGATGCAGAAATGTGGGGATCAGATGCAGGAGTGTTTAGGATCAGATACAGGGTGTGGGCTCTAGATTCAGGAGTTGGGGTTCCAGATGCAGGGATTTGGGGCTCAGATATAGGGTCATGGGGCTCAGATGCAGGTTGAATAGGTTCCAGGTGCAGGAGTGTGGGGCTCCAAATATAGGAACATGGACCCAGATGCAGAGGTCTGCTGCCTCCCTCCCTTGTCCCCCATCAGAAGGTGAGATGTCCCTCTGTGCAGGACTTGTCCAGTCCCAGTCCCTTCCCGCGGAGCTCAGTCCAGGATCATTCTCACATCTCCCGACCCTCAGCAGTGTGTCTCTCTGAGGCTGGAAGACCCTGCCCAGCTTCTGCTGACCCCCTTTATGTCTGTAATCCAGCACCTGGTCCACAGCAGCACCTCAATGATGATTTTGAATTTGAAGGAAGGGTTTGTGGAGGGGAGTGTGAGGGGAGGGGGGTGGGATTGGGGGCCATGTGGAGAGAAGGCAGTCATCATTCAGGGGAGGGAGAGAGGCTGTGCATGCCTGTTTCAAGGATGGGTGGGGCTGTGTAGGCAGGAGAGAAGACAGCTCTTCCTGCAAACCCTCATGCACTCAATGTTGGGGTGTCAAAACTAAACTAGATTCCTGTAGCAATAGGATGTTGGGGTGGTGGAGAGGCTGGGCCTATCGGCCTGTCTCATGAACTCTTTGCATTTAGAAGAGGCTGTACTAGACTTATCAATTGGTAATCAAGACCAAGTTGGTATGTTCCTGGGAATCAGAAGCTGATCTGCTCTGTGTCCTGCCCATGAGTCCCTAAATTGTCTACTGGTGTGAATTGTCTACTTATTCAATAGATGGGTCTTACCTGGAGTGAGCGCAATTAAGATCACTATTTGAATACAGTTGTGAAAGCCCAGTGATTGTGCCCTAAGCTGCCTAGAACGGCACAGTCAGGGAGGACTCAATCAGATGAAGGGCATCTGGGTGGGGGCACTTGATGAAACCAAAGCACTTAGGTTGGAGACTAGGTTTGGGCGTCATGGAGTTTCCAGAATCCCTGAAGCCGCGAGGGAAAGGCCAAGGGAGGAGCCACAGAAGGAGGGTCTGGAGAGCAGAGCAGCAGAGGGGAATTTCCGGAGAGGGATAAGGAGGGGGCATGGCCTCACTCCTCCCCCACTGGCCCAGGGATGGGAGGAAGAGCAGAGGGTCAGAGTGGACCTGTTTCTCCCCTGAAAGGATCACGGGATTCAGGGCTCAGTGTCCCGGGAAGAGCAAACCCTTAGGTTTCCTGGGCCCCATCTGAGGCAGCCTGTGGGGCTGGGGCCAGCCAATGGCAGTGCCAGCCGCAGCTCCTCCTCCGCCCAGACAGGCAGCACCCCCAGGCTGCGCGCGGACTCCACAGGCGCTGTCCCAGGAACACGCTTCCGGAGACAGCCCGTTTTGACATGAGTTCCGGCTGCCTGCTAAGTCTGTGGGCCGGCTGCCAGGACCTGGGACCCAAGAGCCCTGAGGAGCAGCCACTCAGGTAAGGTTATCTGCGTCCAGATGTGGCCTGCATCTGGACGGAGGTAGACTTCCCTAATGGAGAGTCGGAGGAGGTGGCCTGGACACATCCGTCCCTGTATCCTGAGGTTGGAGGAATGAAGGGTTTTTCCCTCCGGCTCTGGGTCCCTTTGTTCTCCCCAGTGGAGCAGAGGTGGGGGCTGGAAGTGATTGGGATTCGGCCCACACGTGAGGGAGGGGCCAGTGCCGGTGGAGCAGCTCTGCCTGGGCCTGCGGAGCCCTTGGGGGCTGGGGCCGGCACCTCCCTGGGTGTGCCCAGAGACGCTTCCTGGAGAGCCGCCCACCTTGGGCGGGACCGAGCAGGCAGGCTCATGATTCAAGCCGGGGCACCATATCCAAGTGGTAGGTGGTATAGACAGAACAGTGGAGAGAGAGGGTGGGGAGCAGAGACCCCACCCCCGCAGGATTCACCCAGTGGCGAGGAAGCAGATAAGCTGGCAGCTTCCCACAACTTAAAGGAAAGGTCCTCCAGCCAAACCTACCAGGGTTCACATCTCAGCTCCCCCACTTCCTAACCGTGTCACTGTGAGCAAAGTAAGGAGCCTCTCTATATTCCACGTCCTCAGCTGGAAATGGGGAGTAAACATGATCTCACCTTTTCCTACAGTCGCAGATTGCTTCAAAACAGTGCCTGGAGCTGAATCATTCCCTCCCGCCCCCCCCCACCCCCCGTTAATGCCCACTGTGCCCCCTACTTGCTTGCCTGGGGGCATCGGGACCATCCCTTAAAAGGCATCAGGAACCTCCTTAGAGGAAGAGGGTGTGTAGACAAGCTTCCTGGCATCCAGGGGGCCCAGCAGGGTGAGACCCCACCCAGGAACCAGGAACTCCAGGAGAGGAAGCCGGCACCCCTCTCTCTCAACAGTCGTATTCCTCATGTGAGTCCACTGTGAGTCCTGTGTTCATCATGCCAAGCTTACCAGCAGCCTGGACCAGAGTGCATCTCCCCTTGTGGCTTCTTGACAAGGCTGGTCCGTTGGGTGATGGAAAGGGAGTTCTGTGGTAACAGGGAGATGGGGCAATACTACATATTCCCCACCTTGGAGAGATTCCTGGTATGAGTTAGCAGTCAGTGAGCTATTGATTTTTGCTGAATGTAGGGTTTACCTACCCTTCTCATGAATCCTTTTCCGTCACTATTTCTGTTGCCAGCCTGCTAAATAGAACTCCAGTTTGAGAACTACTGGAATGCTCCAGGTTTCCAGGTTTCTCCAGGAAGCCTATCATTTAAAGAGAATCATTGCTCCCTGCTTTATCGTTCCTCTGATCACCACTAGCCTTGACTCAGACGCAGGACACTACCTGGATACCTAGAGTGTCAGGCTAGGAGGGCGTCTGGGGGCCGGGAGGCCAGGTTCCTCTTTAGCCCCCAGCCAAGTAAAGGGCAAAGAGAAGAAACTGTCTGAGGGGAGGGAGCAGGGCTTAGAAGGAAGAAGAGGAGGGACAGGGTCGGAACAAAGGAAGAAGGCAGAATTCCCCAGCTCTGTAAGCCTTCCCGGTAAAGACTGTGACACCAGAGTCCCAGATCTGGAAGGAATGAGTGGCTGCCTACACCTACCTTCCTTCACTTTTATGGGTTAAGAGTGTAAATACCTGTGTCACCTCCAGCTCTGCACCTAATGTATATAAACTGTAGAACTCTTAGACCTCAGCTGCCTCCATCTGTAAAATGGGGGCACCGATAGAACCTAGTTACCTGTGACAGCAAGGATGAAACACAGTGACATATTCCCATCGAGTGCTCAGAGTGAGAAATCTATAAAGGTGCAAAACTATTACTATCATTTCCCTGCAGTAGTAGCTGACGCCTGGGTCCACCATGAACTGGGGAATCTTCGAGGGGCTCCTGAGCGGGGTCAACAAGTACTCCACGGCCTTCGGGCGCATCTGGCTGTCTCTGGTCTTCATCTTCCGAGTGCTGGTGTACCTGGTGGCGGCTGAGCGTGTGTGGAGCGACGACCACAAGGACTTCGACTGCGACACCCGTCAGCCCGGCTGCTCCAACGTCTGCTTCGACGAGTTCTTCCCCGTGTCCCACGTGCGCCTCTGGGCGCTGCAGCTCATCCTGGTCACGTGCCCCTCGCTGCTGGTGGTCATGCACGTGGCCTACCGGGAGGCCCGGGAGAGGAAGCACCAGGAGGCCGCAGGGAGGGAGGGAGGCCGCCTCTATCTGGACCCCGGAAAGAAGCGGGGTGGGCTGTGGTGGACGTACGTCTGCAGCCTGGTGTTCAAGGCTGGCGTGGACGCCGCCTTCCTCTATGTGTTCCACGCCTTCTACCCCAGATACACCCTCCCTCGCATGGTCAAGTGCCGCGCAGCTCCATGTCCCAACACGGTGGACTGCTTCATCTCCAAGACCTCGGAGAAGAACATCTTTACTCTCTTCATGGTGGTCACAGCTGCCATCTGCATTCTGCTCAACCTGGTGGAGCTGGCCTACCTGGTGAGCAAGAAATGCCGAGAATGCCTGGCAGCAAGAAAAGCCCGGGTCATGGGCGGAAACTGTGTCACCTCGTCCTGCAAACAGGATGACCTCCTCTCTGGTGACCTCATCTTTCTAGGCTCAGACACTCACCCTCCTCTCTTGCCAGATCTCCCTCGAGAACATGTAAAGAAAACCATCCTGTAAGGGGCTGCTGCACCGGGCTGGAGGTCAGGCCTGGCTTAGAAGGTCCCTGGGGTCTCCCGTAGGCACAGCTCTGGGGGGTGGGGGCTGAGCCTCAAGCAGGCCCGCGGGAGGGTCAGAAGCCTGGGGTTAGATCCCTTTTCCTCCGCTCCTGCTACCTGCCAGAACTGTGTGATCCTGAGTTACCCTGTTCCCATACCTGTTTCCTTTTGTGGGAAATGGAGATATTGGCACACCCTGGTGGCTCAGGTGTTAAACCCGTGCCTGGGGCACAGTCCACACGCAGCCCAAGGACCCGGGTTTGTGGCCCCAGGACTGGAGCAAACAACCAAAGTGAACAACTGAAAATGAACAACGAAATAAAATGCGTCTTCCTCTCTTCTTTTCTGCCTGCTGACTGCCTGCCTTCATTTTTACTGTCTTCCTTTCCTCTTTAAACAAAATAAAATAGACATTGAAGTCCATCTCCCAGGGGCATTGTGGGAGGAGATACAGAAGCACCTTCAGTGTGTGGGGCCTACTGTTAAAGCTTAATAAAAATCAACTCATCATCTCGCCCACTGATTCAAGGTGCCCTCCAGTTCTTCCACCTTTGTGACCCGCAGAGGTTATTGGGTCAAACCCTCTGCCCCTCAAATGACCGCCCTTGGTCCAGCCTGGTGAGAGCCATCCCAGAAAGAGTCCTCAGCAGGCCTGGGGGTCGGGCTGCCTGCTCATGCTCAAGCCCAGCCTTCACCCCGTTGCAATTCCATTCCCCTGGGATGTCTGCGACGAGAGCGGCACTTACATGGACTTCCACCTGTCACAGTGGAAAGTTCACAGACCATGGATCAGAACATTCACTTCTGAACCTGAGTTCCACTGCGGCTCTGGGAAAAAGACTTCTCTGTAAAATGGCTTAATAATACTTACCCTCTGGGGTTGCCGTGAGGACAGGATGAACTCAGGCTCAGGATGGGGTCAGTCGACTGTAAAAAGCCCCGTCAGTGTTAACATTTTTATTAGGAGGTGCTCAGTATGGGCTGGTGGGGAATGAGGCAGGGGTCCCTCCCTGGCTGCACATTAACCTCACTGTCCCAGCCAGAGCCCTCCTGCAGCCCACACTGGGTCACCTTCCACGGCGCAGCCCCACAGGAGACCAGTAGGAAGGCTGTGTCTGGCCCTTTGCCAATGGGCACTTCATGCTGCCAATCCACATTCCTTGTCTCCACCAGGGCAGTGGGTGCCCTTGACTAGAAGAGCCATAGTGCAGCCCCTCTCATCCACTAGAGCAGCCCAAGATCTCATCCCCTGTAGGGTCTCACTAGGGTGGCATGTGTTCTGGGACATGATCGAGGTTGGCCCTCTCTGTAGAGGTCCACCGCGGAGGACTCGGGACCAGACTTCAAAAGAGAAAGGGGCAGGAGGGAGTCCTGAGGATGGGGCCAGGGTAATAGGCACCCGGAAAGGGGCAGGGTTAATGCCAGCTTGGCTCAATGCTGTGCTGGGTGTGAGGGTACCAGGCCCCGGCCCCATGCCCTCTGCTCGCTGCAGTCTCCCCCGCACACCTACCAGTCCAGGAAGTTAGACCCAGCCGTGCCCAGCCCAGCTGGAGAGCAGGCGTGGGCCAGGAGAGAGGAGCCTCAGGTGTTTGTTCTGAATATGTGCCCGGGGAAGTCCACCCGCCTGCCCACCCCACTCACTCTCTCTTGGCTCATTGGCCCAGAAAGCCCCACCCAGCAGGGAACTGGGGAACAAAAGCTGCCTCCAGGAGGCCCTCTGGCAGACAGAAGAGCCAAGGGACAGGAGAACCAGCTGTTGGTCTCAAGAAAGGTGAGGGCAACGTGGGGCAGAAGATTGGGCTTCGAAGCAGGGACCAGTGGGGCTGAGGCTCCCCAGGGGACTTTGGGCCAAGGGCCAGGCTTCAAGGAGGACCCGAGGGGACAGAGGATCAGGATCCCTAGAGAAACCCCAGGGAAGCTCCATGGAAGGGAAGGGATGTCCTGTCAGACCAGAAAGAGGATGGAGCACTGAGCAGAGACAAGGGAGAGGTGGGATCAGGCAGAAGCAGGTTTCGGTCGGCTTAGCAAAGAATAGTGTGCGCACCAGGCCAGGCCTGGTGCTGGGTCCGGGGGAAGCTGAAGGATAAGCTATAAGGGCTGCACTCTTGAAGCTGACAGTCTGGCATGACAGACAGGTAGCCTGGTCATGTGAGGTCCAATACCCATTCTGTCATGCCAGAACGTGTGACGGGGTAGGGGCAGAGTGAGGCTGTGGACACTGAGGCTGTGCAGAGGACAGACTAGACAGGGTCTGGTTGGAAGTGATTGGAAGTGATGGGAGACTTGGCCAGCAGGCAGTCGCTAGCAGAAGAGGGGAGAAGGGGGTTGTCCCTACGAGAGAAAGAGTGGGGAGGACTGTACCATAATCCTGCCTCTGTCCCGCCCCACAGCTGGAATGGTTGGAATTCCAGAGGAACCCACTGTGGTCAGGACGGTCAGCCCTCTGGGCCAGCACCGATGCCAGAGTGGAGGCAGGAACAGTGATGCCAAGTCACCATGACTCCAAATTCTGGAGGGAATGCGAGGACTGGAGAGGCCCTGGGGCCAGAGAGCAGAAATACGGAGGGTCTTCTCTGCGGGGCCTGCCCAAGAGGCTGCGATGAGTGCGCCCCACACAGGCCCTGGTCCCGACGATGGGTGCTCAGTAAAAGGTGGAGGAATGTGAAGGAAAAAGATACAGCCCCTCCCTCCTGCCGTGCTCCAGTCCTGGGACAGCCCGCCATCCAGTCCAGTCCTCACCACATCTCTAGAGGTGGTGTGGCCCGCAGGGCTGAAACGCAGGGTCACAGAGGTTGGCAGGCATGCCCATGCCTGACAATTATCGTTCACCTTCCATCTGTTACTTTATAGCATACAGTATTTTCTGATTTGGAGCTGCAAGACGGAAGTTCCAGACTGGTTCTGCCGCTTCCAGCCGTGGGCCCCGGGGAAGGTGCCTCTCCAGGCCTTTAGCTCCCACCCCGGGCCATGGAGCCATGGAGACCGTGGCGCCCCCTACCCCGCTGGGTCTTTGCGTATAATGACCGGTTGATGACACAGTGGTTGTGAAACGGCTGTGCCAATGCTCCTGGAATAAAGCGCACCGTTTCCATTCCCAGGCCTCCCCGGCCCTGAGTGGGTGGGCACAGGTGCAGGACCCGGCCACGTGAGGACCCGAGGACACAGGCAGCATGAACTGGGCATCCCTCCAGAAGCTCCTGAGCGGGGTCAACAAGTACTCCACGGCGCTGAGCCGCATCTGGCTGTCCGTGGTCTTCATCTTTCGCGTGCTGGTGTACGTGGTGGCCGCTGAGGACGTGTGGGACGATGAGCAGAAAGACTTCATCTGCAACACCAAACAGCCAGGCTGCCCCAACGTCTGCTACGACGAGTTCTTCCCCGTGTCCCACGTGCGCCTCTGGGCGCTGCAGCTCATCCTGGTCACCTGCCCCTCGCTGCTGGTGGTCATGCACGTGGCCTACCGGGAGGACCGGGAGCAGAAGCACCGCCTGAAGCACGGGCCCAACGCCCCGTCCCTGTACAACAATCCAAAGAAGAAGCGAGGCGGGCTCTGGTGGACCTACTTGCTGAGTCTCGTCTTCAAGGCTTCTGTGGACGTGTTTTTCCTCTACATCTTCCACCGCCTCTACCGAAACTATGACATGCCCCGCGTGGTGGCCTGCACCCAGGCGCCCTGTCCCCACACCGTGGACTGTTACATCTCCAGGCCCACCGAGAAGAAGGTCTTCACCTACTTCATGGTGGCCACAGCCGTGATCTGCATCCTGCTCAACCTCTGTGAGGTCACCTACCTTGTGGGCAAGAGATGCCTGGAGATATTTGGCTCCAAGCACCGGCGGTCTCGGCGTCAGGGGCACCTACTCGACACATGCCCACCGTATGTCCTCTCCCAGGGAGAGCAGACGCAAGACGGGAGCTCTGTCCTAATGAAGGGCAAGTCAGCCGCAATGGAGGAAGGTGGGTACCCATAACCTGCGCGGCCAGCAGCTGGGACCACCAGGGCCCTGCCTGCTCTCCACGGCATGAGCTATGGATGTCCTCTGTAGCAAGGCAGGCAAGGAGGATGGTTGTGGGGGCAGGAAGCCCCCTGGGGCCATTGAGGGCTGGGCGCTGAGCCACAGAAGAGGGAAGTTGACGGCTGGTGGGGATTTTGTATGTGATGATAGAGTGTTTCCAAACCCGAAATAAATATGATTTTCCCAGTACTTTTTAGACCAGGTGGGAAGTGCGGTTGGTGCGGGGGGGCGGGGGGTGGTTCACAATGGGTCTCAGCGAGGAGGCCAAGACCACTCAGTGGACACTGAGCCGTGGAACCTCAGACCCAGGCCCACCCCTCACACACAGACACTCACACATACCTCTCACACACTGTACACACTCACACACATCTCTCCCACACCACACATTTACTCATGATCCCCCGATGAGGTGGGACCACGCCAAGAGCAAGTCCGGCGCGAGGGGCTGCTGACACAGTCATGGATCCTCAAGTCAGGAATGCCCTGTTGCTTCCCTAATACACACTCCCTCATCCTCCCAACCCACCCCACCACTCAGGCTCAGTAACTCCCCAGCCACTGCAGCCTGGCCTGCTGAGCCCCCGCCACCTGCCCACAAGACAGCCTTGCTGGCAGTCCCCAGGCACCTCACATTCAACTCCCACACCCATTCTGTGGTCCCCAAACCTGTTCTCTTCTGCCACTCCCACCCCAACCCTATGAACAATGCTGCCTTCCACCCTGCTGTCCAGCCAGAGGCCAGCCTGACCATCTCATCCCCTTCCCATCGCCTGTCCTCCTCACACCCGCACTCTGAGTGCAGCACCAGATCCCACTCATCTAACCCTGGTACCTCCAAGCCTGTCCCTCCTCTCCCGCCCACAGTCTCACGGCCTCTCACTGGGCTTCTCCCATCTGTCCTCCACAGAGGGTGGTCTTTCTGAAGAGGGACATTCCTCCTTCACCAGCACCCCTCCCCCCTGCCCTCCACCCGGCCCCACTGGCCACCCCAACCTCAGCCCTTGCTGCCTCCCTTCTGTACCCACCAATAATACCAAAGGGCCCCTAGTCCCCCATCCAGATACATCCTGATGCCTCGTGCCTTGAGTCTTCATACCAACTCTTCCTTCTGCCTGGAATGGCCCCCCTTCCTCCTCTGGGACCCTTCCTCGAACCCCAAGGGCAGCCCTAACTGCCTTCTCCATGTACCGGCCCAGCTGATGCCTCTGCCATGCTCCCCACCTGGGCTGGTCCTTTGTCCCATCAGTCTGTGAGCCTTCAAGGCAGGATGCTGAGTCATCAGGTGCTTCAATAAATGTTTGTCACAGGAGTAAAAGGGCTATGAGTTGCCTGGCGGAAGGGACTGTATCTTGTTATCTTAATCCTCTGCCACGCCTAGACCACGTTGTTGAGCAACAAATATTTTCTGGGTTTGTTTCTTTTGCATGTGTTGTTGTTATTCTAACTGTAAACCTGGAGGTCTGCTTTGGGGGGAAGGGACTTTGACCTGGAGAGGGAGGAGGAGCTGCCACTACCACAGAGATGGTGTGTTTGTCTCAGACTGTGTCCCCCGTGGACCCTGGAGAGCCTCCATGGCCACCACTGATTCTGGGGAAGATCAAAGAGTCACCCTGTCTTAGATCAGGGACCCGACAAACAGAGCCAGGAATTTGTGTGCCTGTGAAGGACCAGGGAAGAGGAACAGGAGGGGCCCATGCTGAGCAGGGAATGAGCTGTGGTCTGACCCTATGGGGTGTAGAGCCTTTGGATCATAAACTCCACTACAGAGCTGCCCCTTCTGGAGGCAAGGGCATCATGCCTTGAAACTTCCGTTATCAGTCAGTCCCTGGCTTCAGACCACCCCCAAGGACAGAGAGGGATAGTGGCTCCCACTCTAGGTCAGTTCTCTAAGGGCCACTCTGAGCCCTGAGCAGCTAGTATTCACAGCTGGAGAATGGGTCTCCCTCAGAATAGGGGAGCATGGGCACAGCATCAGTGCCATGTAGTGAATTCTGACCCTAGGAAACAGGGCTGTGGCCACCCAACCCTGGAGAACAGGGTGACACCAACCCAGAACCACACCTCTCAGATCAAGCTAGCTCCCCAGGGCCAACCCACCCAGCCATTGAGCCAGGTGGAGACCAGCCTGAGACCTCCAGAGGGGGCTGGGAAGGGTCCTCTAGGAAAGACGTCAGCCGTGGTGCTGTCTTATCCAGGGTCTCGCCCCCAAGCTGGAGACCCTGCTCTGCTCCCACCCCCACTCTCAGACCTTTCCACTTCCACCTTGTTGAGACTCTGCACTTAGCCTAGACCTCTGCCATCTTTCTCTTCCAGCCCTGTCCCACTCCCATTGCTGCCTCCTACTTCTCACTCGCATGACCAGGGCTGAGAGAACCACCTGTGCATCACTCTGAACTGTTCATTCCATGAGCTCTTCCTCCACTCCATTAAGCTACCCGCTGGCAGCGCCACACCCTGGATCTTGTCTTCATCCAGAACTGCTCCACCTCTAGAATCTTCCATTTGATTCTAGTTAACAAATACTTATTTTCTACTTTTATGTGACAATCCCCATGCCTAGTGCTGAGGACGGACCTGAGGAGAATTGGGCACAGACCCTGACCTCATGATGCTTACATTCTAGCAAAGAGGATGGCTGCCAAGCTCATGGCCTGGTGGAGAAGCACAGGGGGCCTCAAAGGGAAGGAGGCAGTGGATACGACATCCAGGCAATCAGCAAAAGGTTCCCTGAGACCTCTAAAGCTGACGCAGAGAGAAAGAGGAGGAT
This sequence comes from Solenodon paradoxus, assembly GCA_004363575.1. NCBI lineage: Eukaryota > Metazoa > Chordata > Mammalia > Eulipotyphla > Solenodontidae > Solenodon > Solenodon paradoxus. The sequence goes on from RJWH01002414.1 coordinate 70,210, forward strand.
TTTGCCAAGCAAAGTGGGGGAGGGAGGAGGGACTCCAGACAGAGGGGACAACATGTGAAAGGCCTAGAAGGGAGAGCAACTGATGGCAAGGATAGAAAGTAAGTCTGGAGGACTGGAACCAGAAAAGGGGGCTCATGGTAGGAATTAGGCTGAAGCAGCCAGGGGCTAGATGACACACAGCTCTCTTTGTAAAGACCTGTTCATGATTTTGGACTTTATCTTGAGGACAATGAAAAGCCCCTGGAGAGCCTTAGCATGGAAGCAACATGATCTAATGTTTAATGTGTCTGGGCCGAGGCAGGGTTACCTTTTGAAAAGCTGATGTAATAGCCCAAGTGGAAAACAACCAAGTCCTAACTAGGGTGTGCACTGTGGGGATGGAAAGAACTAGCTGCGTTTAAGAAATGTCTGTGACATAGAATCAAAACAATTGGGTGATTTGATTGAGCGTGGGGATCAGGCAGGGAGAGGAAATCAACGTGACACCCAGGTTTCTGGGTCTGGGTGGTGGTGCTGTTTACCGAAGGCACCGGTGGAGGAGCAGGTTTGAGGGAGATACTGATAACTTCAGTTTCGTGCATGCTGATCTTGAGATACAAATAAGATATCCTGGCTATCCCTCTCATCCGTGGACCACCTCAACCCCTGGCTGCTTCTTCCTACTACCACCCTTATTATCATTCATGGTTACTTCACAGCCACCACTTTGACCTCTGAGTTCCTTGACTTCCTTGTTTCCAGCAACCTTTATCTCTACCTGTCAAACCCACCCACCCCATGCTCATACCCTAGACCTTATCTGTCCCAGGGTTGCGTCATACCCTTGCTAGCTAGCTCACGCACTCGAGTTCCCCCTCCAGCGGTCACTATGCCTCTGTATTCATGGACCAGTAATTCGCTCTAGGTCAACCCCTTCACATCCGCTATTCCCTCTTTTCCCAGCTTCAACACCATGGTCCCCCATACAATCCTGACGATGCATGTCTTCCACTCTCCTGCTTTTCTGTGCTTTTATAGTTTCTCACCTAGCAAGACCCTAACTCTAGTGAAACCCAACTCACCTGTCAGAGCATTTGGAGAATAATACACCTCGACTGACCAGTGTCAATGGAAAGTTCTGACCACAAAGTCAAGTGGGCACTCGGCCCACTAAGAAATTCTACATTTTCCTAAAACGTTAACTGTTTCCCAACATGACTATTACATATCTTCTCCTTTGCCCTCAAACTGCAGCCCCTATTCCTAACCTTCCATTTCAGCTAACAGCCAGACATCGTCTAGCATTGAGGAACAGAAGCAACATGCAAGCTCTAGTCACCTCCTCATCACCAAGTCTGCCAACCTCCTGGCATGAGTGCTGGGTCCCTCTGCCTTCTCCCTTATTCCACGGATGAAATGTCTCTGCTCCTCGTACACACCCCTCCACGTGGGCCTTCACCCACTCAAGACTATTTTCCACAATTGCTACCTCTCTCGGGCCTCACGATTTCCCTTTCTGTAAAGATGCCACAATGTTTTCATCTTTTTTTTTACGACCTCTTGATGCCACATCACTCCTTAGCTCCTACTCAGTTACAAGTCATAAAATCCTCCAAGAGTAGTCTCCACCTCCTGCCTCCACTTCCTTATCACCTTATCCCATGACAATCAGTCAGGACTGCCCTAGGCAAGGTCACCAGTGGCCCCAAAGTTACCAAATGCAGTGGTTGGTTCATCACCCTCATCTCATGCCCTCAACAACATGTGTCCATTGCGAGAGGCTTGGTGATGAGGAGGCGAGCTAGTGCTTGCCTGTCTATTCCCCTTGACCCCTGCCTTACCTTGGCCTCCAGGAAGCTGCCTCTCCTGGCTTTCCTTCTCAATAATGGGCCTTTCTTGATCTCCACTGATGCCTTGTCTTCCTCTTGTTAATCTCTAAATGAAGGATGCCCTGGAGCCCAGTTCTCCAGCCTCTTTTCTTTTCTATAGACATCTCCCGGCTCTGTGCCAGCTATAAAACCATCTGTAAGTTCATGACTCCCACATTTTTATAGTCAGACCTAACCACTACCGTGAGTGTCAGACGCACACACCCAGCTTCCTATTGGCCGTCCAAAACAGAACGACTAATGCCCCCAACAGAGAAAAGATTTATGTTCTCGCCCATCCTTCCCCAACTTGGAAGATGACATCCCCATCCACCCAGCTGCTCAAGTCAAAAACTCAGAAATCTCCTTCATCATCTTCACACCCACACCATCAGCCAGACACAGTGGGTATGATTCCAAAATAAGTTCAAAGTCCTACCTCCTCCAAGAGCTTCCCTTCCAGGACAAGACCCCTGGACACCAGCACAACCGCCTCCCTACCTCCACTCCAGTCCCTCTGCAGTCCCTCTTCCAGAACTGCAGCCTGAGAGGGATTTGTTCTCTAACTCAGATCAGTCCAGTCACTCGGGGTTTAAGTAACTTCCCATCATGGCCATAAAAATGAAAAGAGCCCATTGCCACAGCCTGCAAGGTCCTGCATGACTAGACCCTGAATCCCTTTCAAACCCACTTCCCTCAGTTCTCCCCCTTCTCCACGGCCCCCACTCACGCTGGTCTTTTCCCATCGGGAACTCTGCACCGTCTTCTGTGGGCAGTGCGCTTGCCCAGAGCTTTGCGTGACTATCTCCTTGGCATTCACAGCTCAAGTCAAACACCTTCTCCTCCATGGGACCCATTCTAACCTGCCACTGTCCCCCGGGAAGCATACATGCCACACATTGTCACTCCCTACCACATAATCCCAGGTTTATTCTCTGTGCCACCCCCACTGGGGTGAGCGCCATGAAACAGAGACTCGGTCATGTCCAGCCCTTTACCTACCAGCACCTAGAATTCTGCCTGACGCATGGTCAGCCCTCAATAAAAATGGCCTGACTGACTGACCTTGATGGAGATGACCAGTTGGTTATAAAGGCGGGAAAAGATGAGACAGAGAATATCGATGTGGGGGTTGTCGGTAAAATGCCTGAATATAAGATAAGATTTTGCTCCAAACTTATCCCTCAGGTAGGAAGGATGTGTCTTACATTCAAGTCTTTATAAAGTCTCTCTTGAGATCTGGGGCATGCTCTCAATTACTGTGTTTTGAACAACAAAACACTCTTTGGGGAAACTCATTAGCCTGAAATAACCTCAATCAATGAAGTCGTGGATATTCACGGAGGTCACCTGACAGAATCAGAAAAAAATTAAGGTAGAGGCATTTTACACGGATTCAGTCATTATTTCGGGGATCATGACCTCACAATTACAAGTATTGTCTTTTTAAGCAAGTCCTTAAAAAAAATCACTTTCAGAACAAAAAAAAAGTGGTTGTGTTCTGGAGAAAGTAAATACACCTTTACTAGCAGAGGTTTGTGGGGTTTTTTATTTTATATTATGCAATCAGGCTTTTGTGGCAAAGAATAAAATTTCCAGCACCAAACAAATTCAAAAAGCACTTTATCACGAATAACTTGGGCAAAACGAAAGTGTGTGTGTTCTATAAAAAGCTAACCAAAACAAATAAAATTCTAATGATATGAACCCAGATGTTAAAGAGAAATGTTAAAAGCTTAAATAAAACTGCTTCCTAAAATATGAGAGAATAAAAGCTTCATACATCATTTTTATGGTTTTTTTAAACATAGAGCAAACTAAATTAATAAAGTATTTTCAACCACACTAAAGGTGTATGTGTTCAAATGTGTCCCCAAACTGTTGAGAGCATCTCCTCCTTGAGAACAGAGTTTTTTGGGGTTTTTTTTTTTGGCTTTTTGAAAGGAAAGGTGCAGGCAGGAATGAAGGTGAGCAGGAAGAAAGAGCGAGAAGAAGCACTTCACTTCATTTAGTTACTTATCCTGGTTTTTTTCCCCCATCCGTGGTCTCGAACCCGTGACCTTGGCATGTACGTGAACTCCACTCGTGAACTAAACCTCTGGTTCACCAGGGTGCACCTATCTGGAGTCATCTTTTAACTGGGCCTGGGTAGCAACGTAAGCCTTGAGAATGGCTATTACTGTAGAAAGGCTGTCGGGTGTGGGGAGAGATGAGAAAATGCCTTAAAATGAGACTGAATGATAAAATATAGTCAGGAAATCCAGTAAAGGCGACTGCAGGGTACAGAGATAGCACAGAAGTCAGAAGTCACAGGACTATGATGTTCCAGAGGAAGAAGATGATGTCTCAGAAGCCAAGAAATGAGTATTCTAGAGAGGTTTCTAGAACTTCTAGAAAAAGAGTTCCTAGAGAAGGAGAAAGTGATCAGCAGGGCCAAATGCTTACATAGGTCACATCAGATAAGGACTGAAATGTGTTCATTAGATTAACAAAGGTGGTTACTGGTGCCCATGGCAGGAATATCATCTGCAGAGAGCAGAGCACAGAAGCAGGTCCCAGGGAGATGAAAGGACACTGACGGCCAAGAAATGGAGATAGCACATGAGGACAGGTGGCTAGAGAATGGCGGCTGCGGGAACAGAAAATGTGAGAGAATGGAGGCAATTAAGAAACTGTTCTTTCAGTGAGACTTGGGAATATTGAAATGTTGGTGGGATGAAACCAGTTGAGGGGAAAAGAGGTCAGGGTCCTCCAGAGAGCCAAAAGGAACAGGATCCAGAGCAAGATGGAGGCTCCAGACAGGTCTTCTGACAGGAGGAGAAACGATGAGGCAGGTGCAGGTGCTCCCACTCCCACCACAGCTTTCCCCTCCCTCAGCATCTGTTCATCAGATGAGCAAACCTCCTGGGCAGCCTCTCCCAGACCCCTGACCTTCTTCCCCTCTGGCCACCCCCTCCTCCATCCTCTTCCGTCGTTATCCAGCCCCAGCATGGACTCCACCATGTCTCTCCCACCGCCATCATCTCACTCATTGTCTGCCTTCTCGACTAGGCTGCGTGCTCTCCCAGGGCAGGAAGAGTGTCTGGTCTGCCAGCATGGCTTCAAATTCTGCACCTTGCTTGACATTCCGTAAAGAGGTGATACATACCTGCTGGTATCATGCCTGGAATCAATTGCCATCCTACCAGCACCCCCACTGACCCTCTGCCCTTCCTGCTTAGCAAAACTCCAGGCTGGATGAACACAACTATGCTTTCTCCCTCTACCCAGTGCAGGCTCTGCTCCTGCGAACCAAACCACCAGAGCAGGCCATGCAAGCTCCTCTTCTCCAGTCCTCCCTGGCAGTCTCATCTTCCCAGCTTTGATCTCTCTGAGGGTCATTCACGGCAGTCTTCCAACCTCTCCAACCTCCTCAAACCTTCTAGTCCATTCTGTGTTGTTTTCATCTTACTTCTCCAAGTCAGTCGACAGGACTGCTCTCCCACAGACTGCCGCCTTTGCCCGGGCACAGTGACAGCGGTGAGCCTGCACCTTAGGGCTCTAATCTCCCACCTGGGCTGGATCCCTCTATCCCATCAACTCATCCCTTCCTGTTTCTCTAACCTCAATCTTCTCCTGACTCTCAGCATTTAAGCAGGCTCATGCTCATGTCTCTCCCATTGAAAAAAGAAAAAGAAAATCCCTCTTGACCCCACGTCCCCGGCAGCTGTGTCCTTATCTCTGAAACAGAGATGTACACTCCCCGTCTCCACGTCCTCCTCTCCCACTCGCTCCTACCAGCTCTGGCCGGGAGCCCTCCCCACCGCCCCCTCACACCACTGCCCCAGCCAAAAGCACCAATAACTCCTTTGTCACTAACCCCGAGGTCGCTTCCAGGCCGTGTCTGGTGCCACGCATCAGAGGGCAGGGTAGACAGTCTCCCTTCTCGAGCCTCTTCCCATGCCATGGACCCCACACGCGTTCTGTCCACCAGCACCTGACCACTGGGGGGCAGCCCAGCAGCGGGACCTCAGGGTGGGCATGTGGTCAGGTGAGAACACTCAGGGCTCCTCCTGGATCACCTGAATTGTTTCTAAGGGAAGCGTTACAGCAAAACTGTGCAATTGTGAGCTCAGCGCTGTTAGCGACCATAAGCATCTTGTGCAAAAAGCCCATCAGGACGCGGAGAGAAGGAAGCCAGCCGTCAGGGGGGAGCAGAGTGAGGCAAGCAGGACAGATGTCCCAGATGCTTCAGACCTGACTCCTGCCAGGTACGGGCGGGGCCCACAGGGACCCTGCCCAGGCCGTTTCTACAAACCAGTAAATTCCCCTCTGTGCCCAAACTAATTCACGTTGCATTTCTGTTGTTTGCGATCATGAGTGCTGACTAATACACCCGGGGCCTCTCCAGAACCACTGTTCCAATTCTTCTGCTCCAACCGCTCCGCCAGCCCCCTCTTCCCCCTCCACTGGGGAGTCCCTGGGGCTCTGCTCCCACTCTCCCCGTCTCCAGCCCCTCCCATGGCCTTGATGACCATCTGGAACTGCTGACTCCCAGGTTGTATTTCCCTCCTGCTGCTCTCTCAGAGCGGGAAAATAAACACAACAGGAAATAACCGTTTTAACCATTTTTACGTGTACAATTCAGCCGTGTGAGTAAGTCACAAGTTACACGACGACCACCACCATTTCCAGCGCTTTCTTATCACCCCTAACAAAACGTCTGCACCCGTCACATGAAACTCCAACCACCCCTCCACCCAGCCGCTAGTTACCTCCACTTCCTGTCTCCATGAATGGACCGATTCGAGAGATTTCATGTAAATGTGAAATCATACAGTATTTGTCCTTTCATGGCTTGTGTGTTCAAGATTCAACGATACTGCGTAGCGTGTATCAGAACTTAGTTCCCGAATGTGGTGGAGTAACACACTGATGCAGGGACAGCCCACGTGTTGTCTATGCATCTTCCTTTGACGGCCATGGGTTGTTGCAAACTCTTGTCGTGCCCATCGTGAACAGAGCCGCAGTGCTCATGGACAAGTGTGTTCGAGTCCCTGTTTTCAGTTCCTTTAGGTCTGTACCCAGGCGTGGACTTGTGGTCACATGGTATCTGTCTGTGTAACTTCTTGAGGCGCCGCCAAGCTGTTTTCCACAGCAGCTGCAGCATTTCCAGGCGCACCGGCAATGCACAAGGGTTCCGATTTCTCTCTCTTTCCAGAAGCCCCGTCCATGCAGCATGCATGTGGCCCACAAAGGACGCGCACCACCCCCACGGGGCCTCTGAATGCAGAGGACAATCTGTGGTTGTGAAACGCAAGTCCTGAGCCCCACTCCACCCCTCTGGGATGGGCTCAGTATTCAGCACTGGGTGAGATTCAGGGATAGCATTAGGATGGGGCGAAACTCTGCCGTGCACTTGCATCATAACAGAAAGGGTTTTACAGGTCACGTCAGGTGTCTCCAGGGCCTGGTCAAAGTGGCCACTTTTAAATGTCATTTACAAACATAGATCATTTAGCAAATTCCAGGCACAGTAGTGACCTCTTTGTTTTCTTCCACTCTCCCAGCCTGCCCCTCTTCCATGCTCTCCAGCTCAGCTCACCGCAAGCCGTCTCCTCGGGTGCTATGTCAGGACCCTCTCTAATCTGCAGGAACAGCAAACTCAGGAACCACAACCCTTCACCTCAGACTCAATCTAGCTCTACTGTCCGATGCCCAGTGCCCATCCCTTTGGCCAGGATCCAGGTTCTGGAAGCCCCACATTGCAGGCACCGGATGATTTCAGGCACGGTGCTGGTGCCTCACCCTGGACTGCCTTCCCCAGCACCCTGGTGCCCACACCCTTAAAGCTTGAAGGGCAGCCTAAGCCAAGCACCTCCGCCTGCTCAAAAGTTGGGCAGACAGACTGGATCAGACAGCCCACCTGACCCTCGGGTGCCAGGGTTTGGGGCCCGGTGCGGACAGGCAGGGAGACAGCAAGGCTCTGTCATAAAGGCTTCCTGGAGGAGACCCGATGTTAGGAAGGGAACTGGAGGGGGGAGACTAAGCTAGATAGGTTTAAACTGATGGGTTCCATTCACTCATTCAACAAGTATATTTGTCTGTGAAAGCACAGTGCCAGGCACCATATTTGACATTGGGAATTGATGCAAGAGACAAAAATGTCTGTCCTCGCAGTTTCCAGTGATGGAGGAGACAATAAATGAGAGCGACAAGCCAAATAGAAAATATTTTCTGTGATGACATATGAAGGAGAAAAATGAAGCAGGAAGGGGGCTAGGGAGTGTAAGGAGGGGAGCTGCAGTTGACGGGGAGGCCACGGGAAGTTGGGGAGCAAGCCAGGCTGAGACCTGGGGTAAAAGAGGGTTAGAAAGAAGAAAGGGCAAGTGCACAGGCCTAAGGCCGGGAAAGGCTCCGTGTGCCCCCAGAAAGCAAGGAAAACAATGAAGTGGGCAGCGGAGAGCCAAGAAGCGTGAAAAATTAGACCAGCTTGTCCAGATGAGGCCAGCTCACTGAAGACCAGGGACACCATTCTTGTGCCTTTGGCTGTCACTCAGAGTGAGCGGGAAGCCAGTGGGGCATTTTGAACTCAAAGGGGCATGATCCCCTGGACACTGTTAGCAAGAGACAAAAGGGACACGGGATAAAGCAGGGACACCCGTAATAAGGCTATTGCCATAGGACAGGAGAGAAATGATCCATGGCTTTAAATTTACCAGGATAATCTTCATGGAGTTGATGAGAAACAGTGAGATGCTGAAAACATTTTGAAAGTATCACCAAAATGACTCAGTCCCACTGAATGCGGGGTTGAGAAAAGACTCCACAATGACTCAAGGTTCGGACCCTTGAAGAAGCAGACAAGTAAATGGATATTTGCTGGTCAAGTAAATGAGAAGAGAAGGTTGAAGAGGGCTGTTAGGGGCAGGCTGCCCAACAAGGTGCCCGGTTACCTTTGAACAAATCACTTTTGAGTATAAGTATGTCCCGTGTACTCTTTGAAATCCAAATTTAGCTGAACATCCTGAGTTTGGTTTTGGGTTTTCCGTCCCTTTGCTTTGTTCCTAAACCTAGCAATCCTAATAAGGAAGGAGCTTAACCTGGGACGGAAGGTTGTGATACCTACTAGACATGCAGAGAGCAGCTGTATACATCTGGAATTCAGGAAGTGGTCCAGGCTACGGGTAGGTATCTAGGAGTGATCGACATATTGAGATGTTTTTAAACCCTGTGCCTGGATGACATTACCGATAGTGAATGAGGACAGAGGGGAGAAGGACTTCTAGGGCTGTGCCCAGGGCACCCCAATGTGTAGAAGGTAGGGAGATCTAAAGGAATCAGCAAATGATAGGAGAAAGAAAAGCCAGAAAGGAGGAGAAAATTCCGAAGAGTGTGGTGTTCTGGAAGCCAAATGAGCAAAGTGTTTCTGGAACAGAGGATCAATCACCTTCACTGGACATGGCTGAGAGCCTGGACAAAAGATGAGGGTGGAACTTAACCACGGAAACTAGCTGTGGGAGCTGGGCAAGAGGGGTGTGGATGGAAAATGGGGAGCAAATGCTTGACTAGGGTAAGTTCAAGAGAGTCTGGAAGGAGGAAAACCTGGAGACGATGATTCAAGACGACTCTTGAGTTGTATTGTGAAGGGATGGAGAGAAGCAATAGGGTGAAAGAAGGTGTTTTGCTTTTTGTAAGAGCAATCAGAAAATATCAAGCATGTTTGCCATGGAAAGATCCAGGAAAGAGCAAAAGGTTGATGATGGAGATGGAACGGAGCCCTGGTGAGACGCGCGCCACCCCTACGCACGCACACCAGTTGAGTCCTGACAACAAACTCCAGGAAGTCACAGGTTACCTCCACTTGAGGAGAAGGTTGTATGGGCAGAAGGTCCAGGTATCTCTGAGTCTTAGAAAGAAAGCAACACTCTAGCTGGAAATCTAGGAAATCCCATCCTTCCTACCCACAGCGCCAGGCATGCGGGAACAGGACTGGAAACCCCCGCTCCTTCCAGCTGAATTGCTTCCCAGGGCCTTCTCCCTGCCTCTCCTCTCTCAAGGGAGGAGAGAGCCTTCAAGCCCAGGAGAGGTCCTGGGCCTCTGCCACACACGCAAACACAAGGGAAATCCCAGACTGTGAGGAAAGGCCTGTCCCTTCCCAGGAAGACCCTGGCCTGTCTGAGTTCTTGGCAGACTTCCAGGCGCAAGGTGTGGCCTGGCAGCAAGACCAGCCTGGGCTAAGGCCTGGGCTGGAAGTAGTGACAGGTTTAAGACCTGCCACCCTCAGAGAGCAGGTGTCGACCCTGAGGGCGGTGGGGGTGGTTGGGGCAGCTGCCAACCCTAATGCAGCCTAATGCAGTCTTGCCCTAAGGCAGTGGGGCGGCCTAGATGGCCTCCCACACATGCTCTTACTCAGGGAACAGATCTTCTGAGTAGGGTTCAGGGCCTCAAGTCTTTCAGACTCTTACTGGAATGGGGACTCTTACAGCTCACTCCAGAAAAAGCAGACAAAGAAGGGCAGCGTGACTGGAGAGCAGAGGTCAGGGGGCATGTGAGAGGTGAGGCAGGACTGGTCATCCAAGACACTGTCCACAGAGTGGGTGCTCATCTAAAGCTATTGGTAAACTGCAGCCAGGGTTTGATAGAAGACATTTGCTAACAGGAGAAACAGCTGTTGAAAAAAAATAATAAGATAGCTTCTTTGCTTCAACTGATAAAGGCAAACACCCTATATTTTGTTATATGAAAATAGCAAAGTACAGAACCATGTACCTGGCACATCTCCATGGAGTAAGGGTGAAAAGAGTATCTCCACAGTTAATACGCACGGTTGGTCTTAGGAAAGAAGAGCAAGTGACTGGAAACACGGAGAGTAGGAGCAGCCCTGGTGCAGAGCCTGGTAACGCAGGAGAAGTCCCAGGTGGCGCTAGAAATGTGACCCTCAGTGAATCAATGGAATTCAAAGTCCCAGACCAGGATGAGCCCACCCAGGAGAGACGAGGCTGAGCCCTGAGGCGTGCCCACACCCGAGGCCGCCATGTGAGGAAGCCGGGATGGTGGTGTCAAGTCAGGAAGTGTTTTGAGAAGGAGGGAGTGTCAGGCTGTGTTGGTGCTTCTGCAGAAGGATGGGAACAGAGCCACCGGGACCGTTGGAGTTAGCGTCCTGGAGATCCGCTGGGACCTGACTGGGCCATCCTTAGTGAGGTGGCAGGGACCTAACCTGCTCAGATGGGTGGGAAAGGGACCAGGAAGTGAGGAAGTGGGGAGCGGTGTTTGCTCTGAAATGCAGGCAAGCCCTGGGCAGCCAGGAGCAGCTGGCAGTCACAGGACCTCCAGGGGGACAGTCACCCTCCCACATCTCCCCACACCTCCCACCCCAGCACCGTTCACTCTTGGCAACAGTTTCCAAGGGCCATGGCCACAGCAAGTAAAAGATGACCTCGCCCTGACACTTTGCCCTGTCAAGGAAAAGGCCTCCAGAGCTGGCTTTGCTACTTGTTATCTGTGTGACTCCAGCCCTCACCTCTCTGTGCCTCGGTTTTCTAATCCATAAAAGCAGAGGGAGCCCACCCTCCTCCTCCCGACCAGAAGATGAAATAAAGCCTGCAGGACAGCGACTGACTGGCACAAAACAGTCCCTGAGCGTCCCCAATAGTTGGTCCTCCCCCAAGAGTCTAGGGAGGGTGATAGTAATTGATCTCCCCAAGTACTTTTGAAAGTAAAGGGGTGCTGTTAATGACACCAGAGCCACAGGCATAAACGGTAGAGTCCAGGGAAAACGCCCTGAGTAGTCTCTCTCACACACACACACCCGCCCCAAAGCAACGTTGTACCTGTGGAGACAGAGGGCTAAGGTCCTTGGGTGACTAAGATCCCCTGGGGACTGCCAGGGAAGTCAGAAACCCTGAGGCTGGAGCGCCAGGAGTTCTCATTATGGTTCTAGTCAAGGCATCCTCGTAAATTTTAAAAAAGCGTCCTCGTCCCCTGAGCCCTGGCCAGCAGCAGGTTCGCCTCCCTCCGCAGCGACAGACACTGCCCGCTAATAATAGCAGCATCTGTCCCATGCAGTAACTCCAGGCAACGCCACCTTCCCCGACATCTCTGCTCAAACCCAGACCAAGGATTGCCCGACTCCTTTCCAGCGCAGGAGTTACTGTGCCCATGCCCCCAGCAGACACAGGCTCTGCCCCCAATCCCAGTTCTGCCATGTGCACATGGTTCCTTCGAGGACAAGGAAGTCGAGCCACACATCCAGGGCCCGTCGTGCGGGGAGGGCAGACCCCGAGGAGTGGCCCTGTGCAGATCGAGGCTGGGCGGCAGGCGGGCACCGGTCCGGGGAGGGCGCGGGCACCATATCCCAGGTAATGCGTGTGGGCGAGTCAGGATTGCAGCCGGTCCCGGGACTCCGCACTTCACAGAGTAGAGCGCCTCACGCCCCTAATCTCATTGGCGCCCTTGCCGCAGCCCTGCCCACGGCCGGCGATGCCCCCATTTGACACGTGAAGGTCGGACGAGCGCCCAGCCCCTCCGAAGTTTGCGTCGGGAACGCGTGGCAGCGCCGGGACAACATCCAGACCCTCGCCGGGCGGGCTCCCGAGCTCCTCCCCCGACCCTCCCTCCTCCCGGCCGCCCCAGGGTGTGCCTGCCTCCGCGCCTCGCCGCGGCGGTCCAGCCCGGGCTCCGGCCTCGCTCGCCTCTGCTGCTGGCCTCGAGGACGCGGGGTCCCCGCCCCGCGCTGGCAGCGCCGCTGTGGGTGAGTACGGAGCGCCGCCAGGCCCCCCGGACGCGGAGCGCTCCCCGGCGACCCCCGGCGGCGGAGCGGGGGCTCGATCCCGCGGGTCCCGCCGGCCCCTCCCGGAGGGGATGCAGGCTTAGGGAAAGGAGGCGATGGAGGACCCTCCTTCAGCCCACCCTGCCTTGTCCACCCCCTCCATTCTGGGGGGCATGGGGACTCCAGCGGCTGGAAGGTTGCTGGACACCCCTTCTCCCACGCCTGAAAGTTCCCAAGCTGCCTAGAGTGGAGGGAAGGTGGGGGTACGGGGAGGCGGGGGCTTTCGGAGCTGGAGGCTGAGGAGGAGCGGGCTTCCGGGAGCTGGTGTCTGGGGGGCTGCGGGGGGGCGGAACCAGACTGGCTCCACCAGTCCTGGGTCTGGCTTTGGAGGGAAATTCTTTTCCCATGAGTCGTATCCCTAGGGTGTGTGCTGCGGGCTGGGCTGACTAGACCGGGAGGTGAAAAGGGGGCTGTGCCCTGGGGTGGTGGGCTGCCCTGGGAGGGCACAAGCAGCAGCACTGGCAGGGTCCCTCTCTTTCCTGGGCTGGCAGACAGGATTCCAACCTCAACTCCCTGTCCCCTTGAACCTCGCCAGGTGAATGTCACACTAAGGAATCTCATGATTCTTAGAACTCCTCTAGAAAATTTAAGACTTTTTTCCCTTTAGTAATAGGGGACATGGGGTCAAAGAGATTAGGAAATTCATGGACCTCCCCCAGCTAGTAAGTGGCAGAGCTGAGGCTTGAATGACATGCGGTCTGCCCCATGCACATGCCACTGCCCCTCCCCAGAGTGGAGTGGGAGAGGAGGGTCTCCCCATTCCGGATAAGGCATATGAGCACCCCATTCTGTCTGAGATTCCCAGAGAAGAGGCTTCCTGGACAGTTGAGTTGCTGAGAAGAAACTGGGCTTTCTCACTCTCTCCAGAGCAGGGAAATGGCTCCCCGAGATGCCTTGTCCACAGCCTCTGGAGACTCGGGTCCATGCTGCTGCTCTCCCTCCATGCTGCCTCTCTGAGACTCAACATTCAGTTTACTCTCTCAGCGTTTGTTTGTTCGTTCGGCATTTGCTGGGTTTCTGCCACGCGCTAAACACTAATATAGAGCAAGACAGAGTTGACAGGCTAGTGGGGTAAACAGATGATGAATTTAAAAAATAAGTTTTAATTTCCAGTGATGATTAAATGCTAGAATGCAAATAAAGGGACAGGAGCAGAGTGATGGAGAGGGCGGGGGCTCCCAGATTCAGGGTTATCTGGGGGAGGCCACTCAGAGTTGTGCGAGCAGAGGCTTCTGTGATGAGAAGGCAGCTATGCAAGATTGTGGAAGGAGAGCATTCCAGGCAGCAGAACTATTTATGAGGCCCCCAGGGCAGCCAGAGCAGGGAGGCAGGGTGAGAACTCAGGGGAGGAGGTGGCAGTGTTCAGTCTGGGGTTTAACTGTAAGTACAGTGAAAAGCTGGTAGAGCTTGACACAGGGGTGTGATGTGATCTGGTTTTATGAACCCCAGGAGCACAAGGGCAGACCCTACAAGGCAGTGAGGAGGCTGGGGCAATACTGATAAAAGCAAGAGTGATGGGGGCTTGGACCAGGGTGGTGACAGTGGGGGGTGGCAAGTGGTCGTGCAGGGGGTGGACCCACAGGCATCATGCCCGCTGAGAGTCACCCAGTGCCAGGGCACTCACATGTGCACACAGGCCCACACACGCACGTGGAGAGGCGCATGCTCTCACACCCACAGCAGCTGCAGACACTCTGCTCTCAGACAGACTCACCCGGCCGCACCCTCTGAGTCACTCCAGGACTGGAAGATCTGTGATTCCGGAGCCTGAATAATGCATGCCTCCACCACCACAGAGCCCCTGGGCAGCTGGGACAGCTGGGGTTCCCCCGGCCCTGGCACAGAGAGGGGGAATTGTCGCTGGCTTTTCCTGGATCTGGTGTCCTCCCCTCTGCACCCCCAACCTGAAATGTCCTCCCACCTTCACCACCCATTGTCTGTAAGATCTTGGAGAAGTTTTTTCCCCTGTCTGAGCCTCAGTTTCCTCTCTGTAGAATGGGCTCATAACCCTAACCTCAACGAGGCAAGTTGTGAGAACCTGGTCTGGGGCAGGCATCCAACAGAAAGGGGAGAGGCACCGACAGCCTGACCTTGAGTCCAACTCTAGTTTGAAATGAGTAACCTTTCTAGGTTTCACAATAGGTGACTAGCATTTACTGAACACTTACTATGTGCTAAGGGCTTTACAACCATTATCTTCATCCATAAATGGGGAATACAGTCATACAATTGACCCTTGAATATCACAGGTTTAAACTACACAGGTCCACTTATAGATGGATTTTTTTCAATAACTATATTAGGGAAATTTTTAGCAATTAGTGACAATTTGAAAAACCTTGCAAACAAATCACCTAGAAACAACCAAAAAAATTAAGAGAAAATTAGGTATGTCACGAATGCATAAAATATATGTAGCTAACATTCTATTTATCATTTACTACCAAAAATAGACACGAATATATCGTAAAATGTCCAAGTTTATCAAAACTTACACATCATACGCGGCACCATTCACAGTCAAGAGAAATGTAAAGATGGAGAGTTAAAACAGAACTGCATAAAATGAGCTATAGTGCATATTATGCTAACATAATAATTTCACAGCTACCTCCTATTGCTAGTGCAGTCAGTCCAGGTGTTGCCTGTGTCCACTTAAAATGCCAGCTGAGGTGGCTCCGGTGCTAAGCTGGTGGGTGGGGCGCAGACCGTGCAAAGCCCAAGGACCTGGGTTCACAACCTGGAGCTGTGGGGAACTATCCCAGATAAATCAAAGCGCTTCCTCTTCCTTCCTTCCTTCTCTTATTAAAACGAATGCTTCTTCCTCCTCTCCCTTCCTCGGATGCTAATTATCTCTATGTGAGCAGTTCATCCATCCAGAAAAAACAAATTATCTGAGGACTGTCAATTGCATAAGGCTCATCACCCCTAACCCCTGTGCTGCTCAAAGATCAGCTGTTGCCACTTCATGGGATCATTATAAGGATTAAATGAGATCCTGCACATAAAGCGCTTCACTCCATGCCTGCCTGACAACAATTACGGTCAGCTCTTCAGTTGACCGGCATTGTTATCAGCAAATGCCTATTCCCTTCCTTCCACCACAGTAGCTTTGTGGCCTTGGGCAGGTCACCTAACCTCTCTGTGCCTTTTCCAGTCTGTCGCTTCAGAAGGCTAACAGTCCTGCTCTCCTCGGGTCACTGCGATGCTCGTAAGGAGCTCAGAAGGGCGCCGGGGGGGCATGCTCAGTGGGTCGCCTGTCTGTTAGCGGCTTCTCTGTTGCTCCATCAGGGAGGCTCGGCCCCCGGAACGCCCAGCCGGCGCCATGGACTGGAAGACGCTCCAGGCGCTCCTGAGCGGCGTGAACAAGTACTCCACGGCCTTCGGCCGCATCTGGCTGTCGGTGGTGTTCGTCTTCCGGGTGCTGGTGTACGTGGTGGCCGCCGAGCGCGTGTGGGGCGACGAACAGAAGGACTTTGACTGCAACACCAAGCAGCCGGGCTGCACCAACGTCTGCTACGACAACTTCTTCCCCATCTCCAACATCCGCCTCTGGGCCCTGCAGCTCATCTTCGTCACCTGCCCCTCGCTGCTCGTCATCCTGCACGTGGCCTACCGGGAGGAGCGCGAGCGGCGGCACCGCGAGAAGCACGGCGACCAGTGTGCCAAGCTGTACAGCAACGCGGGCAAGAAGCACGGCGGCCTGTGGTGGACCTACCTGCTCAGCCTCGTCTTCAAGCTCATCATCGAGTTCCTCTTTCTCTACCTGCTGCACTCTCTCTGGCACGGCTTCTACATGCCGCGCCTGGTACAGTGTGCCAACGTGGCGCCCTGCCCCAACACTGTGGACTGCTATATCGCCAGGCCCACCGAGAAGAAGGTCTTCACCTACTTCATGGTGGGCGCCTCGGCCGTCTGCATCGTGCTCACCATCTGCGAGCTCTGCTACCTCATCTTCCATAGGCTCCTTCGAGGCGTGCGCAAGAAGGGGCTCTCGGGGGCCCGCAGCGCCCCGTCCTCCTCCAGCCGGGCCTCCACCTGCCGCTGCCACCACAAGCTGATAGAAGCGGCAGAGCTGGGCCCGGATCCTGGAGACGACAAGGTGTGTGCTTCCGCACCCAAACTGACCCCCATCTGAATACCGGGGCTGCTGGTGGGGACAGGTGGGGCGGGCTGGCCCCCGCGGAGGTGTCCTACAGATGCTGGGTGCCCCCACCTTGAGTTCCCTGTGCTGTCCCGTTTCCTCTGGGGCAGGTTTTGAGCTCTGGGCACGGGGCTGTCTGCGCGGGTACAGGTCACAACGCGGGCCCAGGGCCAGGCCTGCGGGGAGACAAACCAGCAAGTTAACTGCTGCATGCAAGGGGGCTTCAGGGCGTGGAGAGGCTTCCCCACGGAAGCGATGTTCGGGAGGTGAGAAGAGCTTCCAGGCCAGAAAGGATACCCCGTGCCCTGGGGTCTGTACCGAGTCTGGGGAGAGAAGGCGAGGCTCTGGTGACACCAACCCCTGCTGCAGACGCCCAGGGATCTCTGGGTAGCCACTGCCCTCAGGGGAAACCCCTCCCCCGGCCCCTCTTCCCCAGCCTCAGGCAGCTTTGCTCCCACCTCTCCCTGCAAACTTGCTCCTGCTGGGCCAGCCTTTTGGACGCTGTTCCCAGGCACTCCGGGCGGATATGCTGGTACCAACATTCCTAAAACATTTTCTTCAAAATCAATAAAGGTTGTGTTTTATACAGGTTGGCTCTGTCTTCTGTCGTCCCACATTCCACCCACGAGACGCTGAGGGCAGGCAGGACCGCCCTCGGGGGGAGAGAGCGGGTGGCTGTGGCCCGGGCGGGGGTAGACCGGTGAGCGCCGGCGCGGGAACCCAGTTCTGCAGGTTGTGGTTCTAGATGCGGCCACAGGAGGGCGCTGTGCTCCCTCCACAAGAGCGCGTCCTGCAAGTGCCCGAGCGCTGCGCTTTCGCCACCGACAAATCACACTCCCTTGGCCTTTGTGACCCAATCACAGCCATCCACCACCCGGATCCCCGCCTTGTGTACACAGAATCCCTATTATCCCTTCTCTTCCTCCTTACATCTACTCACAACAGGTCAGCTGTCTCCGGTAAAGACCTGCAGTCTCAGCCTCGCCCAACCCTCACTCAGCCCCGTCCACCTGCCCCGAGCATTTCCTCCAGGCGGCTCCGGGGAGGCTGAGACTGTCCTGCCGGGACGACCGAAGAGCTTAGAGCCTGGGGGAACAAATACATGCATCTCCTGCACGTACTCACCTCTGGTGGCTCACAAAGCCGCAGCCAGACTGTGGGACCAGAAGTTAAGGAGTCACTGACCCTAGCCAGACCAGAATGGACAGAAAGAGGTGAAGGTTACCCCAAGCCAGAGAAACCAGTAGCTGAGACACCCCCGGGGCCGAATGATCCCTTAACCACTTCGTGCCCACAGCTCCAGTAGGCCACACCGAGACCATTGTTCAGAACCTATCTTTTGGCAACACAATGGAAATTCTGTTAATGAGGGTCCAAGCAGGAAACGTGTCACATTCAACATGAGTACCTTCAGAGTTTCCTAAAGGGTTTTAAAAGGCAAGGGCATGATTAAAGAAAGGATACCCAGCGCCCTGGGGTCTGTACCGGGCTAGCCGTGGACATGCCAGCCACACAGAAGCTGCAAGGATGCAGCTACCCACTGCAAGAGAAGTAATCCCCCAGCTTCACTCTTCCATCTGCTCACCTGCCAGTTCCTCCCACTGACCCAGCTCAACCTGAAGGCAAGGGGGCAGCCCATTGAAGCTGACAGGGCGTCAAGCAGAGTGGGGAGTAGGTCCGAGGGGCAAGGGAACATGTTCAGGCCAGCGCTCAGGACAGTACCTCTCCTAGGAGGGTAGTCGAAATCAAGGAGACACTGCAGGAGACACATCAGTCCAGAGCTGATGTACCCAGCCCATCTCCAGGCACAATTGTGCTTAGGAAAGTCTCTCCTGCTGCCCAGGTGCGTCGGACATCAGTCCCAGCCTGGGCTGGGTGGCTGCAAAGGTCCCAGGGCGGGGTGATCTCCACCTGCTTGTGGTTTAACATTCAGGAGTTTTCAGCTGCCACTGCACTTCCAGGACAGCCCCGATCTCCAGGGGGGAGGGCCTGTTACAGCCCTTTACACCAACCTGTGGCCTGAGAACTGTGCCAAGAGATTCGACTCAGTCTTCCCATGAGTACGTGTGGGCTACCATTCGCCACCCAGAGTGCCCAGAGCATAGCACCGTCACCACAAGGTGGCTCTCGTGTTCTCTTGGTCTCCTCTTCTCAGAGTGCACCCCTCTACCTTCTCCTTCCCCGGGGCATGAAAAGTCACTGCAAGCTTCGTTCAATAAGGCGTGTGATAGATTTAGATGTCATATACCAGCCTTCAAGTCCACAGCTATTACTGCTTGATAGAACAGCCACTCTGCGACCCAGGATAAGCAGATTATTTGTATTCATTACACTGGTCCAAGCCTCCCTGTATGAAATGAATATTTGTGTCCCCCTAAATTCTTATGTTGAAATCCCAGCCTCCAATGTGATGGTATTAGGAGGCAGGGCCCTTGAGAGGTTACTTGGTCATGAGGGGGATGGTCTGTCCTGGATCACCCTACCTCCTGACCCCATCCCTGGACCCAAGGAAGAGTTCAGAGATCAATGGGTGTACGGGGAGCAGCACCCGTGAGTGGAAAGAGGCAGAAGCAGGACTGAGAACCAAGACTCATCACAGGGAGTTCTGTGCCCACTGGACAGGAATCAAACATCCAGTAGAGAAGTCCCAGCTTTGGGTGAAAATGGCTGGGCCTTGACCCTGGTTTGGCTCCATCACTGCCTGGCACCACCTGGAACATAGCTTAGCCATCCAGAAGGCTGGAGCCGACCTGCTAAGAGCTGAAGGCTGTCTGTTATTAGACTCTGCAGAGCAGTGGAGCAAATCCTTTGCTGATGGGGACACCCATGTCTGCCACCCCCACTCACAATCTATTCCCAGCACAGCAGCCTGGGAGGTCCCGTCCAGCCTCAGTCAGGCTGTGTCACAGCGCTGCCCAAAACCGCCAATGGCCTCTCACACAGGCCTTTCGAAGTCGAAGCGGCCTGCCCACCCACACCTCTGCGGCTGCCTCCGGAACTCGTCCCTCCTCCTCCAGCCACACTGACCCTGTTGCTTCTCCTCCAGCAGGAAATCCAGGCACACGCCTCCCTCAGGGCCTTTGCACGCTGGGTCCTTCTTCCTGGAATGCTCTTCCCCCGAGAGCCCCAGGCTCCCTCTTCCTGGAAGGCCCACATCCCATGTCAGCTGCTCCGTGAGTCCTCCTCTCCTCTCTTCAGAACAGAAACATGTCGTGCCCTGCACCCTGAAACCTCCTTCCCTCTCTGTTTTCCACTCGCATGGGCCACCAACTAACAGGGTCTAGACTTGAATGTGTCTGTCTCCCTCCAGAGACAGGGATGCACCATCCCGCAGGACTGGGTTTGTGTGGGGCCCAGGATGACCAGCAGACATGCAATTGGATTCACCTGTTCCTGCAGGGCCAGGGGATGTAAACAAGGTCCAGCTGCCCATCCTCGGGGGCTCAGAGTGTCATGGGTGGCGGGTGAAGACAAACTGCACCAAGGCAGGGCATGAGAAGTGAGCAACTCATTTGTTCTACAAGATGAGAAAGTTCTAGAAATCTGTGGCACGACAATATGAATGCCTAGAACACTGAAAAATACTCTTAAAAAGAGTGAAGACAATCATTCCATGGATGTGTTTTCTTTTTACCACATTTTACAATAACATTTAAAACAGAAACAATGCCCTGGGGGCACTGCTGAGCCCCAGAGACTATAAAGGCACCCCTACCTTCTGGAGGAAGGTGACACGGAACAAATTCCCAAAAGAAGACTCTAGGCTCCGTACACGCGGCTCCTTCGGGCAGAGAAAACAGCACAAAGGCAAAAAGGAACCAAGAATACAGTTAAGTGTGCTAGACGCCCAGTGGGCAGGGGTGAGGATGAGGCTGGAGAAGCGGCCAAGACCTGGAGGCATCAGGACAGAGTGGAGGTCAGATCTCTGGGGAAATGTGGAGGCTGGGGCGAAGCGGGTGGAGCTGCAGGCCTGGGACCCGTCGGGGGCACCCCGACAGAGCAGCATCCTGAACAGAGTCGGGGTGATGGGATGGAGTGACATGGGGGTTCTGGAGATGCTTCCCCAGAGGGATAGCCAAGCTGTGGGGATTATATTCTTGGCTGATTCCTGCTCCCCCTGTCCCTGGGGAAGGGCCGGGTCATCAACCTGAGGAAGCGGTCAGAGCAGGATGACGCCAGCAGTGCCCTCTCCAGTCCTCCTCCCTCCATCCCAGTGGATACGAAAAGCTTGAGAAGAGCAAGTGTTCAGCCTCAGGAAAGGAATTTTGGGAGCTGAGGCTGAATGAGGGCACAGTGAGAACCCGCCCCCAGGGACCTCGGTTCTCACGCCCTCAAGGGTCAGAACTCTTTGGAAATCCAGGAGACCCAGCTCAGCCCAGCCCCGAGGGACAGGTCTAGGAGAGAGGTCAGCTCAGCCTGATCCTGAAGTCCCAGTTGAAGCCGCCACACTTGCTGCTCCAGAAGTGCTCCTGCTATGGCTGAACACAGGACGCTTGGCATGAGAACATGACCCAGGCCCCACCTTGAAGAATGGGCTTTCGAATGGCCAGCACTGAGCACAGACCTGAGTGTAACAGATGGGCTTTCTGGAATGATCACTGCCCTTGCCTGCACTACTGTCCCCGAGCTGTCCTGCCCGAGAATTTTGCCATCCTTGCCCATTTGACTGTAGTTTGTTCTTGGCCCCTCAGCTGTTGTTGCGTGTCCACTACCTCCCCCTGCTGACACCCCCTGGAGAAGAGGCCCCCACTACCCTCCCCCTGCTGACACCCCCTGGAGAAGAGGCCCCCCACTTGCTGGAGGTGCAGTGACTTCCAGGTAACTTAAGCGAGCAGCCACCATCAGGAGAAGTGGCGTCCAGCCCACCCACCGCCATCTTACCTGCTCTGTGAGTATAATAAAGGCTTTGTCCTTGCCCTCGGGGTCTCCTCCTGAATTCCTCCAACTGTGCCCCGGGCCGGGGGTTACTCTGCCTAGACTTGAACAACTGTGAAACACTTGGTGGAGTCCGCAGGCTAGTCTGGGGGTTTCCAAAAAGCAAGGCGAAATGCATATGCCTCCGGGGAGGAATGTGGCAGGAATCCAGGGATGGACCACTAGTGACATGTGGTCCCGTGTAGCTGTGCTAGTTGAAGGTATGGGGCCACCACATGACTGGAGGGACGGGCCCTTCATGCCACAGGGTCTACTTGCAACTTTGTGCCTTGTGGGAAAAGAATGTGTCAAGAATAAAGAGGACAGCAGGGCGGCCGCAGCAGCTATGGCCTGGCCCCTGCTGCCGCCCACTGGGGAGACCAGTAGGGCACAGCTGGCAGAGGAGGCTCGGGTCCACAAACTGCGAGACATGCGTCTCACCCAGGATGACTGCAGGGAAAGTCTGGGGCAGCAGCTCGGACGTACAGAAGGACGACATTAAAATGGCTCGGCAGGTAGTGACTTCAGCGGGCTGGTCCTTACCATGTACCCTCTGGCTAGCTATGGGCAACCAACTGCAGGTGTTGGCTGCCAACTGAAAGAGGGCGAAATGCCCTGTTGATCTGTCCCCCACTCAGACACAGGGGCAGCAACATCTGGTACAAGCCCTTAATTTTCTGGCTGAAAAGGGCTATAAGGTTTCCAGGGGGAAGGCTCAGGTGTTTCAAGGGCAGATCAAGGACCTCGGGTCATCTCACCTCCGGGACACAGGGTAATCTCACCAGTAGAGTCCCAGTCCCTCTAAGGGTTCATCCGTGTGTGCTTCTGCTCGCTTGTCTACTGCAGGTTCTGTCGGTCAGTCATGAATCTGGGGAATCCCTGTGTGGGGGGGGCTTTGTGTGGGTGTTGCATGGGGAAATCTGGACACGGCAAGAAGTCGAGGGGCTGCAGTCGAAGCTGGCTGACTCTGGGGTTCTCTGAAGCCTGGCCTTCAGTCCTCGGCACTGGCAGTGTTTCTAAAAATTAATTAATTAATTTTTAAAAATATGTGTATATATATCCCTACAGTTTGGACAAAAAGTTTGGACAAAAAGTTTGGACAAAACCGAGACTGTGTGAATTCAAAAGGGAAGGGGAAATGCCCCAAATGTGTGTTTCACCAAGCAAAGTGGCCTGAGCACAGACAACATCCCTGGAAAGAAAACCTGCAACTTGCTTTTGGCAACTGCTTTTGAAATATAACTATAAGAAAGAAAGAAGAAAGGAAGAAAATAAAGAAGGAAGGAAGGAAGGAAAGGACGGAATAAAGAGAGACTTTTAAATTGCAAACTGCTGCTTTAACTCTTAATTTTAGTTTAAGCCCAACAACAGAAAATAAAAATAAGATTCCAAGATACCGACCTCAATTTCAGGAGTAAAACTAATCTCTGCCCATGTCTATGTGTCTGTCTGTCTGTGAGAACGCTATAAATTGTGAATGGCATTGCCAAATCTCATTCCTAATTGTCTCATGGAAGGTACCTTCATAAATTATTGCTGAAATCAAAATATAGTAATGAACTTGGTTAAATAAGAACTTGGTTGAATTCATTGATCTTGCTTATATAGACATGTCCTATACCACCTGAGGAAATTATATTATGAAAAAGCATCTATTGTTTGTGAGTTCCCTGAGCAAGAAAATACTGATGGAATAAATACTTATTTTGTTTTGCTTTGTTTTATAATTATTTAACATGTGGTAAATTGTTCAAATATTTTTCTGTATGACTAGACTGAAAACCCTTTCTAATGTGTTGGCAAGACTTCCTGAACCTTCCTAAGATCAACTTCTGAATAAGAGATTTTATTTTAAAGGAAAATTTGGGAAATCTTACTGAGCTCTTAGGATAGCCCATATGAAGAAGTGATTCTCCCTCTATGAAAGGAGAAATTTTAAAAATTGACCCCTGTTTGGTGTAGTAAACTCCTCTAAGAAGCATTGTCAACATGCTGGTTAATACTCAGTCTTTTCAGGATATGTTATATGGAAATGTAATAACTAACATGTATGTTCTCAAGTTGTATAAAACTCCCAGACATCTAATATGCTGTGGTATAACACTTGCTCTTCTGGTTATTATTCTAAAATGTATGTCGCAGACGTGAACAAGGTTCCACATTAAACTGTCAGTTGGATGACTAGCACATCTTTGACTACGGTCTAAAGGTCTCTGCCAAGTGCAGGTGGTAAAAAAAATCAAATTAGAAAGGAAAAAGCCAGCTTCCACTACAACGTCCCCTTAGAGAGAAGTTGCTAACCTCTGATTCATTTACAGACTGGGCGCCCCATCCCCGCCCCCTTAGACAGCATCTGCAGAAGGAGAAACAGCAGATCAGAACAGACTGCAGGGACCTGAATTGCCATGTTTTCTGAGGCTTATCTAGTTGAATGAGACAAAGGCTGCAAATAACATACAGGCTTATTCTGTCCCTCTGTCCCCTACACATGTGCAGGTATTGTGGCTCTTTGGGGTGTTGAGGGACATTCATTCCACACCTGGTTCAAACTGCCCGACTGCTGTATAAGTGAGTCTGAAAAGGGGCCACCTGGGATTGGGGGGAGGACAGGACACAGCTTTCAAGGGCCTTTGAGGCCATAAATGTGCTGTGCAAACTGTAAAAGCACTGGGGATTATAGTTTCAACCCAACCCTGTGAGCCAGAGAGCGGTGTGACCCAGGGTGGGTGTGCCTGGGGCTCTGGCAACAGCAAGGACACACGAGCTGACAGTGACTCCATTAGTCGCGTTTCCACCTGCCTCACCACCCAGCAGGGACTGGCCTCATGGAGAGATCAACAGCCTGCTGAGACACCCTGAAGACTGACACCCACGCACACATGGGGTGGACAGCCCGGTGCACAAGGCTTTGAGACAATTAAATGAGCACCCCAGCCCTGGGGTCACTCCACCTGTAAACTTCAGAACAGGACCCTGGGCAGCCCCCCGTGACGGCTGGAGCACAGTGCCGACCAGGCCTTGTAGCCAGACATCAGCTCCCAAAACAGCATGCCCTTGCCAGCCCCGCAGATAGACTCCCTGAGCAAAGTACGGTCAACTGGGCTTGGAGAGCTCAGGTCGAATCCAGATAACGTTCCCTGCTGACCCTTCGGTGAGCTACTCAGCGTGGGACGGTCTGGGGTGACTCACTGCTCCACAAGTAGGACTGTCAGAACCGGCCGCCTGTGGCACTGAGCAGGAGAATGGCACCTGTGTGGTGGGCCACACCCAGGCCTTTATGACGCAGCATGAGTGAGGTAACAGCAAGTGACACCTGGGGGATGGCCATATCCCCAGGAGAATGCTGACACCCTGTCGGCATGCCCCCAAAGTTGGGAAGAGATCTTAGAGCATCGTGCCTTCACCGGAAGGGCACCCCGGTGATATTACCCTGACAATGTCCCCTCAAATGGGCAGCATCTATAATCGACATGCAATAACCAGCTTAGCAAAGCACACTGCCTATGCCCTAAAACCAGGCAACACGAGGAGTGATGCCCGAGAGGTAGAAGCCATGATGCAGAAGAGACTGGCACCAAACATGGGCACAGGAGCTCAAGGCAAAATCTGCGATCTCAAATGCTGCACCTGTATTCCTGACGCCTCTCACAATGTCTCTCTTGCCCTCCGGCTGTAAGGAAATTCACGAGATCCTCGTCTTGGGGGCAACTCTCTCTATTTGATCTTCCTCCCTTCTGTCCTGGTGGAGACACGTGTCCCTGGGCATAACCAGCTGTCGACTGATTTTGATTGCCCTTTGATAACCCCGATCTGCAGTCAGTACTGCTGCAGCATCTGGGTGCAATACACACGTGCCTGAACACAGAAGAATGTGTCTGTTGTGAGGTGGTGTGGGTAACGGGGCAGAGGAGTTACAGGAGAACATGTCGCATGCCTGCTCTTGAAGAATGGGCTCGCACTGGCCAGCACTGAGCACAGACCTGAATGCGGCAGATGGACTTTCTGTGATGATAATTTCCTTTGCCCACACTGATTATACCTGAGATGTATGTCCTGCCCTGGAATTTTTACTGTCCTTGCCTACTGGGCTGTACTCTGTTCTTGGACACTAGGCTGTTCTTGCCTGCCCACAACCTCCCTCTGCTGACACCCCTTTAAAAGAGCCTTCCTCCTCGCTGGTGCAGTAACTTCCCAGTAACTTACCCGACCAGCCACCAGCTGCCTTCAGGAGAAGAAAACATGCCGGACTGGCCATCATACTCCCTGTTGTGAGTATAGTAAACGCTATGACTTGCCATCTGTGTCTTCTTGTGATTCCCTCAGACTGTACCCTAAGCTGAATGTTACTTTGCTGGACCTGAACAAGTGAGAAACACTTGGGGAGCCAGCACTGGGGCCCTGGGAACTGGAGACTGAACTGTGGACAGAGACTTTTCTGCCTCCAGCCATACGCTGTGGCCATCACTTGCTACATTCTCTTTCCTTAGCAGCACCCCTTTCTACCATCACTCCCCACTGAATTTCCTCCCCTGGGTCCTTTCTGCTCTCGCCAAGACCATGGACTTGAGAACTCTCAGTGTGCTCATACCATGCTATGTACTTTGCCTGGATCTCCCATCAGCACTACCAGGAGGCACTCTTACTATTCCCACTCTATAGAGGAAAAAACTGAGGCACAGGGATCAACAACAAAGTCTCAGTTTCGGCTCTAAGGCCCTGCCCACCAACCCAGTAAAGTCTCAGCACGCTGGGGGTGTGGAGCGATGGGTCTCAAAACCTGGAAGCCCCAGGTGCTTGGGTCTTTGCTTATGCTGTTCCTTCTGCTTTGAATGTGCTCCCCGCTCCACAGCCTCCTCCAGGAAACATTCCTCACCAAGTCCTGCGAGTCACTCTACTTCTCAAAAGAACTTTCCACCTCCATCATGTTCCTGTACCCAGGACCCATTCCTGCTCCTGCACTAGGCAGTGAGAGTCAGAGAGCAGTGCCCAAATGTGGCTGCTTGGGGGTGGAATTCCTAGCCCTGTGTTTGTGCTGGCAATGCCTGCCACACAGCAGACCCTTCTAATTAAGGATGGAGGGCTCTGCCCACCCCCTTTCACTCATTTTGGATGCCCCCACCACTCTTTCCATTTACAGCCATGAGAATAGGGTCCAAACGAAAGGCTGAGTCCCCTGCTTTCTGTCTCAAGTGGTCCACGGGAGTCCCTTGGACACCTCTGATGCCTGGAGTGGGGACACCTGCAAATTCTCCAAGAACAGGGACCGCACTGAGACTGCAGCTCCAGCACTGAGTCTAAGGAGTACAAATCATAGCCTCTCCCTCCCTGTGCGGTTCCTCATGTCCTCGTGGGTCACCTTACAAGAGTGGTTTTCTTTCTCGTACTCGCCAAGAGCAATTATGCTTCCAGAGTCAGGCAAAGGCCCCTCCCTGGCCCCCAGCCCTCAGCCCCATCTTCGCATCCCTCACAGCCCCGCCAGCTGCGGGAATCAGCAAGTTTTTGCTGTAACCCCTTCAAATCCAGTCTTGGGGCGCTGTGTTCCACAACCAGGGACGCCAGCTAGGAGCGTTTGCCGCTGGGATACCTTGGCGAGGCGGTGGAAGGAGAAAGCACACGGTTCTCAGCGCCCCTTCACCCGCCAACTCCCAGCCGGAGAGCAGGGCGCCGGCGCTGGGAGTCCGCAGCTCCCGTCCCCGCCCCCGGCTCTGAAAAGCGCCCGCGCCCTCCGGTCGCGTTTCCTGCCCCCACCCCGCCCTCAGAGCTATTTAAGGAGGGAGCCCCGCCACCCGGCGTCGCTTCAGCGGGCTCTCGCGGGCGCCGCTGGCTGTCGTGCGTCCCCACGGTGGTCTGGGCCGGTCGGCAGGCAGGCGGTGAGCGGGGCTGGGGGCGGGGAGCCACGCCCCTCCACCTGAGGGGTCGAGAGGGGAGCGGGGCGGGGGCGCGTGGAGGGGCGGCAGAGGTTCGCCGCCCTTCACTCACCCAACCTGCCTGTGTGCTAAGTGAGGCTCCTGCCCTTCCCTGGATCCTTAAAACCCCAGGACGTAGGAATATTATTGTTTCCATTTTCTAGGAGAGGAGACTGGGCTGCTAGGAAGAGGTTGACAGCTACCCGCTGTGTTAGTATTAGAGGACCAGGATTTGAACCCAGGTCTGCTTCCCGACCTTGGCTCTAAATGCTCCTGGGAAGAAGCATCTCCCCCTCCTTCCCCCAACTCGCTCCCCCAAAGATGTTATGGGAACTTTGCGGCCTGTGCTTTCACCCTACTTTGACCCTGCCCTGACTATTCAAGTTCAGAATTTAGCAACACTGTGGGGGAGAGGGGGCAGAGGTCAAGGAGACAGGGTCAAGTGTCCATGCAGATGGGCTTTATTGCGGCAGATGGAGACCATGCAGGATGCTGTGGCTGTAGCTTCTTACACCCCTCCCACCCTCCACCACTAGCCCAAAAGTGAGCCAGAGGCTGGCTGGGTGACATCATATAGAGGGAGCAGGGACCTGCAGCTTAGGTCCCCTGGGAGGCTCAAGATAGCACCCCTGCCCATCCTCATCTTGGACAAAAGGGGAAGGGGGGGCATGGCACAGCTGTGTGACCTTGAATAAGTTCCTCTAATTCTCTGTGCCTGTAGGCTTAAGAGTCTCAACTTGGACCAGATCTCCTTAGGCCATGGTCATTCTGGGGCTCTGGGAACAGGAGGGACACAGATGTGTGACAAGATGAGGGCCCTGCCGGGTTTAGCAGCCATCAGCCGGAGATCTACTTGTAGTCCTGTCCACCCTGCTGGGTGTGAGCCCCCAGGCCAGTCCCTTCCCCTCCTTGAGCCTCAGTTTCTCTGTTGGTGACATGGGGTGGCCAGCCTCCCTGCAGGCTTGTTGCTAAAATGAGCAGAGAAGGGTGGCAGCTGACAGCATCCTGTCTCCCTGCAGACGAAGGCCCGGAAGCCATGGGCGACTGGGGCTTCCTGGAGAAGCTGCTGGACCAGGTGCAGGAGCACTCCACCGCGGTGGGCAAGGTCTGGCTGACGGTGCTCTTCATCTTCCGCATCCTCATCCTGGGCCTGGCGGGCGAGTCGGTGTGGGGGGATGAGCAGTCGGACTTCGAGTGCAACACGGCCCAGCCAGGCTGCACCAATGTCTGCTACGACCTGGCCTTCCCCATCTCCCACGTCCGCTACTGGGTGCTGCAGTTCCTCTTTGTCAGCACGCCCACTCTGGTCTACCTGGCCCACGTCATCTACCTGTCTCGGCGTGAGGAGCGGCTGCGCCAGAAGGAAGGGGCGCTGCAGGCCCTGCCGGCCAAGGACCCCCACGTGGAGCAGGCCCTGGCGGCCATCGAGCGCCAGATGGCCAAGATCTCCATGACACAGGATGGCCGCCCTCAGATCCGAGGGGCACTGATGGGCACCTACGTGGCCAGTGTGCTCTGCAAGAGCCTGCTTGAGGCGGGCTTCCTGTATGGCCAGTGGCGTCTCTACGGCTGGAGCATGGAGCCCAGGTTCATGTGCCAGCGCCCACCCTGCCCCCACGTCGTGGACTGCTTCGTCTCCCGCCCCACGGAGAAGACCATCTTCATCATCTTCATGCTGGTGGTCGGACTCATCTCCCTGGTGCTCAACCTGCTGGAGTTGGTGCACCTGCTGTGCCGCTGCCTCAGCCAGGGGGTGAGGGCGCGGCAGGACCGGAAAGCACCCCCAGCCCAGGGCGCCTCCCCGGAGCCCTACACTGACCAGGTCTTCTTCTACCTCCCCACAGGCGAGGGGCCCTCATCCCCCACATGCCCCACCTACAATGGGCTCTCGTCCAGTGAGCAGAACTGGGCCAATATGACTACGGAGAAGAAGCTGGCTTCTTCCAGGCCCCCACTCTTTGTGGACCCACCCCCGCAGAGTGACCAGACGTCCCCCAGTCGCCCCAGTAGCTCTGCTTCCAAGAAACAGTATGTGTAGCCCTAGGGCTTATGTCACCCAAGAGGGGCCCCGGGAAGTCCGGCTCCTTCGATGCCCCCGTGAAGGCCCCGTGTTGATAGCTGGGACGGGGGGAGCAGGTGCTGGCTGGTCAGCGGGCCTCCCTGAAGGCTGTTCTTGACCACCTGGAGACTGGAGGGCACCGGGCTTCTCCTTCCAGGACGTGATGCCCCCGGCACAGACAGGAGTCAGCTTGGGCTGGCCAAGGAGGTTCTGGGCCCTTGGCCTTTTGTTGACCTGGTTCAGAGGGACTTGGAACCAGTTTGCCCCACCCTCACGAAAAACTCGCCTCTGCTTAGACTGTCTGCTGGGTCGGCCCTGTCCTCCCACTCAGAGCCTGCGCTGGGTCTGCCCTGTCAAGAGGACTGAGGACTTGTCCCCATCACGCCTCCCTAGTTCCACTGTTTATGCTTCTAAAACAAAATAAACAGGACTTGATCACAAGCTGGGTGTGTACTGATGCCATCCGTGATGCACCTTGTGGCCGGGGGGCAGTGGGCGGTTATCGTTCTGCCCACGTTCCTTTTCTTTTCTGCACAGTCTGTCTCTGGCCTCTGCAGCCCAGCTCCCGCCAGCACCTTAAACTCATACACCCATCCGTTCTGCCTCTCAGCAGCTCTGAATCCTAAACACTGGCCCTTTTGCATGTTTCAGGCACCGTCCTCTTTTCATCCCCCACCCCCCACCCCTGTGAAATCCCTGTTCATCAGTGACCAAAGCAAGTCTGTCCCCTCCCGTCCCATGGCCATCCAGTGCCTCAGCCATGCCCCCTCTTGAAGAATGCTTCCTTACTGAAGGCTCTGCTCCCAAACATATCCACCAGACATGCCTGTCACACTCCAGTTCAAATGGGCCCTACACCCCACCCCACCTCCTCCCAGACCCCTGGGAAGTTGGGAGGAAAATTTCAATCCTATCTCCTCCTATCTTGGCCCTTTCTAGTCTTCCCATGAGGAGGAACTCAAAAGTCTACATATCTCCTCCCCGTATGCTCAAAACTCAGCACAGACGACGGCAGTCTGGAGAGATGGAAGGGAATGCTGGGGTCCAGTGGAGGGGCCAAACCTTGCCTGTTAGTCACAAAGCCTGCAGGGGAAAGCAATGAACAGCAGAACTGGATCTAATGAATCAGTAGGCGTCCGCAGCGGGGCAAAGAGGACACAGTATTCAGGCAGAGAAGTGCAAAGGCATGGAGGAGGGTGATGGTCGGGGGGTTGCGGGGCTGATGGGAGCCTGAAGGTGTTTAGGAGCCATTAGGATATGGGAGCGATGGCTGAGGATGAGCCCAGTGTTGGCAGGTTGACCTGCTGAGTGCAGAAGGTGACCCTGCTGGAGGAGAGCACCCAGGTAGTGGCCTTCGGAAGCAAGCTGGCTGTCCTCCCACCCAGGGAAGTCTGGGGCTAGGACTGGAGGAGGAAATGGGGTCCATCTCACGTGACTACATCCTTCTCCTCGAGAACCTGCCTTTCCAGCGGGTCGGCAGGTTGGCGCCGCTCCCAGAAAGGTGGGCTTCTGAGACACCTACTCTGTATCTCTCACCCACCAAGCCTGAACGCTCAGCCTGATAAGTTGCAGACAATTTTCTCTACCAGCTTTGATTCCCGTTGTTCCTCCCGGTGCCTGAATATAATCCAGCTAGACAACTCGGGGCGCCCCGGACAACCCCGGTACGTTCCACTCTGCTCCTCTGCCAGCCTGCAGTGCCCCTCCCAGGCCCTCCCAGACAACACTTCCAGACCCTCAGTCCTTAAACTCTGCTGTACCTGGAAGAGGCAGAGCCTAAGAGCAAAAGAAAGATGTGCTTTGACATCCAAGAATTCTCAGTTTAGAAGCTGTCTCTAACACGTACAAAGACATACGGTCTTATCACTTCACTTATCTGAGTCTGTTTCCTCGTCTACAAAATAACATCACCTGCCTCATAACTGACAAGAAGTAAGAGAAAGAATATGAGTGCATTGTCTCATAGCAGTCATCCCATAAAATTCAGCTCACCCTCTCCAGGAAGGCTATTACTGTTACCAGAGTCTAGAATAAGAAAACTTGCCTCCTGCCTCCTGCACCCTCTTTCTCCAGGAAGCCTTCCCTAACTTCTCCAGTCTCTCCAGTAACGAGCTCTAGCTGCCTCTCAGGAATCTGGACCACTGTTGGGTATAATCCTGTCTCATCTTCCCAGCAAGTTTCTAAGGGTCACCAGAGACACCTGTATTCCCTATGGGCCGTGCCCAGCCTTCACTTTGACTATGAAATGAGGGACTGAGTTAGTTTGAGCAGAAAGTAGGCTGTTCACATATTGAAAGAGCATGACTCCATGAGGTCAAGGCCCTCTTGCAAGGGATTCTCCCCCAACCAGGGTGAGAGACCAAAGGCTGTGTGTTAAAGGTTGGTCTCTTAGAGTCAGCCCCCAGCTGAGGCCATGCAGAACCCATGTTTCTGGTAGGTATTCCCTACCTGTTCTAACTTGGGAAGGTAGGAGAAGATAGGGTTAAGTGACTAAGGAGGGCATCCTTTCCCACCCTCAGAGCTCACCCACCCTGCACTTGCTGTTAGAACTGAGCTCGGGCTAGGGCTCAGCCCTTTGGTGAGGGTGGGGTTGGAGACTAGCTGGAGGCCATACAAGCAAAAGAGCAATAGGACTAGGCTTTAAGGGTGAGGATGGTATCCTGGCTTAGGACCACACAGACTGGCATGGGCGCAGTGCACAGGGTGAAGACCCATAAAATGAAGAGTGGCTGTGAGCTCCATCCCACCTGTATTCATTTCCTAGGTCTGTCATAGCAAAGTACCACAGGCTGGGTGACTTCAAGGACAGAAATGTATTCCCTCACAGCTCTAGAGGCCGGAAGTCTGAGATCAAGGTGTTGGCAGGCTTGGCTCCTTCTAGGGGCTGAGGAAGGATCTGTCCCAGGCCCCTCTCCTGCCCTCTGGTGGGTTATTGGCCATATTTGGTGTTCTTTGGATTGTAGAAGCATCACCCCCATCTCTGACTTCATCTTCTCATAGCATTCTCCCTGGGTATGTGTCTGTCTCTGTCCACATTTCTTCTATTAACAAGGCAATAGTCATATTGGGTTAGTCTCCCTAATCACTTTAACTTGATTACCCCTTAAAGACCCTGTTTCCAAATAAGGTCACATTCTGAGGTGCTGGGGGTTAGGATTTCAACAAACCTTTTCAGGAGGACACAATATGACTCATACTGCCCACTCCCCCACACCCCCACTGACCCCACCTCACCTCCAAACACCAGCAGGGGAGGTCAAGGAGAAGGTATATATGAGACTATATATTAGACTCAGGCATCTCTTGGTTATGTGGCCTCAATGGAACAGAGCAGACTCAATTTCCACTTCTTCCACCTCCTTCTTCCTTCCACCAGCCTATCCCTCAATGAAATCTAAGTTGATAACAAGTAACTCGCTGTCACAGAAAGAACCAGTCTAGAATTAAAAAACTTGACTCCTGCCTCCCATACCGCATTCTCGTTTGAATGTGATCCTTCCCCCTCTCTGGGCCTCAACTTCCCATTTACCCCATTTCATTGTGAAATGAAAGGGCTAAATGAGAAACGGGTATGTGGTAAATAGGGTTGAGGAGCATTGCAGGGAATAGCTTGCTTTAAATCATCGGTCTGGAGCTCGTGAGTGACAGGCCATTTTTCATTTCAGAACAGATTCAAGGTTACATCTACAATGAGATGAATTCCAGACGCTAGAATTCCCATTGCCTTCCTGCTAGGAAAGAAAGGGGAGGGGCTGTGTGCAGCACACTGGGAACTTTGCATAACCCAAGGTCCTCTTATCTGGGAGCACTGAACGTCATGGGCCATACACAAACAGGGTGCCTTTGGGCTGGGTGACGTCAGATGCCTTCCCTGTCTCTAACTTGCTGGCTCACTGGCCACGAGGTCGCTGACCTCATGATTCCACCACTGAATGCCTGTGCCCTCACTGGGGAGCCTTCCTTTCCTTTTTACAACAAACTCAGCATGACCACTGACATTTGCAAAAAGAGATCCATCACTGGACTGTTGAACTTACTTACCCAGCTTCCAGCTTCTCCCATCAGCCTTGGTTCCATCTCCCAAAGACGTATCGCCCGCCAGGTTATACGTTCTGCGCTTCCCACATATGCACTATCTCTCCCCATGGAGAGTAGCCAGGCCAGCTCTGAGCATGCACATCTTCTGTCCCTCCTGCTGACTCTGATTTCCAGAAGTCTAAGGACAACCTGCACTTTGTCTGCTTTCTTCTAACATGTACCCCCTCCCCTGGGTGCTAGTTATGCTAGTCCAGCTGAGCAGATCCAGATTATCACCTCTCTGGTCTCGAAACTTCTACCTGTAGGCACGCCCTGGTGGCCTACCGGATTGAACCAGGCACTGTCCCCATGAATCTCAGGGTCCCCCATTCAAGACCAATGATCAACAGCTGAATAAAAGAAAGTACTTCTTCCTCCTCTCTCCTCCTGCCTGCCTACCTTTGTGTCTTTATTCCTGCCTGTACCTTTCCTTTTAAATATTTACTAAATTAAAAAAAAAAAATCCCACTTCTACCTCTATTAATGTAAACTAGGACTATATTAACCTTTTTATTTTCTTCTCTTTTCCACATAGAATTTTTTTTCAGATTAATGTGTATGCCTGATCACGGTAGACAATGAATCCCACCATAGAGAGAAAGCAGCTATTAAGGTTCAGAAGTAATTCCTTCTGGCCTGTTTATGCATATCTCAGTATAGATATAGCTACAATTTTTTCATTTTACATTAAATAATAAGTTTTTCCCAAAGTCAACAAGTATTCTCTGGAAATACTTGCTTTATGGATAAAGCTAATGGCTTCATCATTATCTATTTAACTGTGACTCTGATATTCATTTTTTAGGTTGTTTATAACTAGTTCTCGTTGATTATAAATTGCACCCTGCCATAGATGACTATGCATAAATGCTCTCCAAGTTGCCGATTTCCTTCAATGACATGCCAAGAAGTGAATTTAACTGGGCCAAAAGGTATGAAATTTTTAATTTAAAAAATTTAGGGACTTTTTTCTGTTTGTGAAAATAACTCATCATGGATGATTCAGAAATGTAGAAAAGCACCAAAAAATTACCAGAAGTGAAGGCAACAATTCCCTCTCTAGGTGGGTGAGTACTGAAAACAGGAGAGCTGACAGAGAGCAGTCCTGGGTCCCCTCATCCATTCTGAGTTTCCAGGAGACCACCCCACCCTGTGGAAGGACAGAAATCTTTCTCTGCAGAGGAGAAAACAGAGGTGGGTAGAGAAACACCACACTGAGCTGAGGGTGGGTGTTCTATAAAGAATATGAAGGGATTATGTGGAAGCGTCCATACTAAAGGGTGAGACCACTGACCTGCCCCCATTGACCCCCAATGTGTTTGTTGATAGGTAGGTATTAAAAGAATGTCTGACCTCAACTGTAGGTTATGGAAGGCTGCCTGGAGTCGGTAAGCTTTAGCACCTAAAAGGTGAAGAGAACGATCCAGGGAAGAGATGGGGAATAGCATCCCAGGCAGAAGGAACAGCATTCTCCAAGGCTCTAAAGAATAAAGGACTCTGAAATATTCAACAATCAGAATTGGTTTGATAGGAACTGCAAGTACCTTTCCAGATAAATATGCTTAACAGCGTTATATGAAAGTGCTCATTTCAAGGCAATCTTATTTAAATATTTTCTTTTCTTTGATTATTAATTCATCATATTAATGATGTGATTATTCATTAAGAAGGCAAAAATCTGGCAGTACTTTTCAATATGTAAGCCTTGATGACCAGTGAGGCTAGACATTGTAACTCAAATCCCTCAACACAAATTTCTACTGCAATCCGGTGCTGCTTTTTGTCCATTTTCCTCTCAGGTTTTGAGGTTTTCTGATCAATTTTCCTAAGTTCTTTATAGTGAGAATATCAACTCTTTATCTGGCATATTGTTTTAATAAAAAAACTTCAAAATCCTATTTTGTATTTGTAAATTTCTATGTAGTTAAATTTATCAATTTTCCCTCCCAATATTTTATGCTTATACTTTCTCCTTTATAAGATTATTTTTCATCTTATTTATACAAAAACCTTTCTGACCATCATAGGAGACAAAAAAACAATTTTTCAATAAGAAAGAATGGATACATTAATTTTAGCATTAATCTAAGGGGAGGAGGCACTAAACAATTTTTTTCCCCAACTAATGACTGCATCAGCTCTTATTTAATAATCCTTCCTATGCTCATTTCTGATATCAGCTTGACTAAACACTATATTTTCATACATAAAATATTCTATTTGTAGACTACTGATAATAATTTCCCTTGATTTATCAAATGTATATGATACCACCACTCTTCTCATTAGTGTAGATTTGCAATGCATTTTAGTATCTGGTAGGATGCATTCCCCCCTTTCATTTTCCTACTTTTCTTGAGAATCCTGAAGGCCAGGAATTATTCTCCAAGGAAGTGTTTGAAAGAATCTTCTCGGTGGAATCTGACAGATCAGAAGACCTAGTGCACAGGTCCTCAAGAGTCCCCAAGGAAACATTCAGTTAGATGGCCATCCAATGAAAAACACTCAGCAAGTTCAAACAGCGCTTCAGTGACTCTCTCTTAAATATAAGCACACAGTCAAAGATGCCAGCACCTTCTATGAAGGAGTCTGAAGAAAAAGTAGAACAGTTTTCTAGAGGTAACAGTTACTATGCACAGAGAATAAAAACAATCTTTAAAACTATCACTGCTTTCTTCAGAAAGATGAAGATGAGCATTGTATCCCTGAAATAAAATGATACTCTAATGAAGAAATGTACAGAGAACAACAAAACCAAGTTTTCCCAAAGTAAAAACATGATAGCAGAATGGAGAAGTTCAATAAAATGTTTGAAAGATAGTTACATAACCCCGCTCCACCCCGCCACCAAGAAAAAATAGTCAAAGATATAGACAGTAGAAAAGATATTTTTTATAAAGACAGCCAGTCTGGAAGAGCCAATGAACAGAAGCTCTAGGAACAGAAAAAAATGGAAGTGGAAGTAATCAGAGAAAATGCTATAATTTCTAGATTGAGAGGGCCACGGAGTGTCCAGTCCAGTGGACAAACATAGGTCCC
This sequence comes from Solenodon paradoxus, assembly GCA_004363575.1. NCBI lineage: Eukaryota > Metazoa > Chordata > Mammalia > Eulipotyphla > Solenodontidae > Solenodon > Solenodon paradoxus. Next base: position 107,006 of record RJWH01002414.1, read on the forward strand.
CACTACTGAAAATTTTCAGAATGCTGGGGACAAAGAGGTGACCATGTAAGTTTCCAGAGAGAGAGAACAGAGTTCTACACACGAGCTCCAGAATCAGAAGACGTCACAGCAGCAACACTGCTGATTTGCTCAAACACAAGCTGGAACACCACCTGACCTGTAAAGCCAGTTGAACTTGGTACACTTTCATGTCATTCTCTAAGGCTTTTTCACTGTCTTTAGCAACTATTTCTTCTTTATGGTCCTATCTTGGTAATTCATTTCCCCACCAAAAAATATTGCCCATTTGAATTACGTATTTGGGCAGCCTTATGTCATCACACCACACAGTTTCACTTTGCTTACATTTCAACTAAAAACCCTAGTTAAAATTGCTCCTGAGTTTCTTATTCTGCCATTTGGAGGTAATTTGTACACAAAGTTATGCTCATTTGGTGAAAATATAATAATGACAATAATTGGAAAGCTTTCCAGTCAAATCCCAAGGATTTCCCAGGTGGATGCTACTGCACTGATGAGCTTATGCAACTGGGAATTGGGGGAATAAAAATGACAAATCTAACATCTGTACCAGTGGAATGTCATCATGTCCACTTCAGCCCATTTCTCCTACAGACAAGAACGATCCTCTTCAATCTGGATTCTGTCATCCAGAGTATGAGTCTCTCCTAGCTTCAAAAAATAAAATTTATCTTTTATCTGGGGAATCTGAAAGTTTGATGCAATTAAATGACCTTCCTTGGTGAATATGATGTTTATTCCTGAGTCTGTGTGTTTAGGTCTTAGTGAAATGCAAAATCCTACTTCTAAAAAGTCATAGCCCTTGTTCCACCCCATTGCACAGGAGGGGAGACAGTCAAACAGAGTGGCACAGAGAACCTGAGGGAGAGCAAGACCTGATTCTCTAGGCATGCCCTGAGCTTGGGAAGCGCATTTGTCCGGTTCCACCATGACCCAGAAGGCTCTCTACAACTAGAATCAAGAACTCAAGCGTAGAGGGAAGGTGGTCGTACAAGGGAGAATGAGAGGCAGACACAAGAAGGCCAGCTCAGGACTGGGCCCACAGAGCTGCCCAAGATAAGTTCAGGCATTAGGTTAGGACCATGGTGCATAAGCCAAGCTGGAGTCGTGTTGGGAAAACCATTCTCCACCTCACAGTCCCTACCAAGGTCAGAATGCAGCAAACCTGGGAGCCCAGAACGGTTCCCCAGATTGGACCGGAGAGGTCCCCAGGACTGAGCCAATGACAGCAGCGTGTGTTTGCATCAGACATACTGGAAGCACAGAGATTGCAGGGACAGACCAAGACAGACAACTCTAGCAACCCAGCGCCAATGTCAACGAGAGTTTTGATATTATTTCCAAGTAAGTTTTTACATACAATTGAGTTTTAGCAGGTGTATTAAAAAGCATTCAATATCCATGTTTGAAACAGAACCACAATTTTTGTAAATCTGTCTATACAATTTATTATTTAATATAGCAAAAGCCTCAGAAAATAAAGGTGTCCTAGGTTTTCAACAAGAAGGGTGTGAAATGTCAGAAACCTACATTCAAGATTCGATAGCCTGCGTTTCTAGGCTCCCCAGTAGATGCTGAGCTCTCAGAGCCTGGGCTAGTCATCCCCAAAACCCTGAATCAGGAAACTCCTACAAAGAGTCACACTTTCCTGCACCAGGAAAACAGGTTCATTAAGGTTTGCAGAATTTCACTGAACACCGAAGTTCTGACAGCGCTCAGCAGGACACCCTTTCAAAAGAGTAACGTCCGCGAGCTTATTTGTAGCACATGAAGAGAAAAGCAGGGGAAATATGATCCACAGTCAACTTAAGAGATGAGAATACCAACATATTGCATGGAAGGCAGACAAGAGTCACAGGAGGAAAGGAAAGGAAGCGATATCCCTGGAGTCTGGGGCAGGGGGCAGGGGGAAATGGGGCAAACAGAGAACCAGGACAAATAAGAGAAAAGACTCTTCTCTAGGGTTAGAGGTTGCCACTGAACAAACATCTGAACCCATTCTTTTGGGGGACATAGGTGAGATAAATAGAAGCAGGGTCTCCCTCTAATTACAGAAGCTGAAAAGAGGAGACAGTATGCTTTTCCTGGAACTTAGCAACATGGGCCCACAGACTTACATTCAGCCAATTAGATGTTTCTACCCAGAACTCTAGAGGAAGTGCTGCCAAGACGGAGCAGTTATACACAGGTCCCATGGTACACTGGTGTCTTCGTCAGCTCTAGCTGCTATGGCAAAACTGCCACAAACTGGGTGGCTTCAACAGCAAAGATTTACTTCCCTGAAGTGGGATGTCACAGTGCCACTTCCAATGGGAACCCTCTTCCTGGTTTCTTCACATGAAGGGAATGGAGTGGGATGGGTGAGAGGAGGTGGAATGGAGTATGGAAGAATGTTCTCTCCTGTCTGCTTATAACTGCATTAATCCCATCATGAAGGCTCTGCCTCGAAAGGCTCTGTCTCCAAATATCATCTTAGGGGTTAAGTCTTCACTAGGAGTTCTTGGGGAACACAAATATTCAGTCCAAGCAGATGACAAGTGCTCAGGAATTATAGAATCTAAAAACAAAGCAGGCCATGTCTAATGACAATATCCCCAGCGGAGGAGGCCTAAGCAAATCATTTCCATGCTGGGGACTTGGCTGGACTTGGTTTTCCTTTGATCCTGTTCAAGCCCAGTTCTTAGCTTCTGGGCCCATTATATGAGTTATCTGATATCTTCCAATTAAATTTTCTTTCTGCTTAAATTAATTAGTCTGTTTCTATTGCTTTTAACCAAGAGTCTTGACAAAGCCAGTGAAATGCTGACATAGTCTCATAGATTTCATCATCCCATCATTGGTCAAAATGGTGGGTAGAACAAAGTCTAGGGAAGAGGCTTGAAGGCAGCCACTAAAGCCCTTCCTTCCCTCATTCATATTTCTCAAGCTTTTAGAAGCCACACTTGATTTAACACTTTGGAATTACTTTGACATCAGATACACAATTTTAATGACATATGCTGGCACAAGCATCATGATTATTCATTCAACAAATCACAACTGTAATAACACAGGGCATTTCCAAATGTCACAACTATTCACTCAGCGCATGCGTGCTGAGGACTGGCCATATTTTAAACACTGTATGAGCTCTGGGGATCTGCAGAAAATATAATAAATCTAGTCTATCTCTATTAGGGACTTACAGCCTAACTGAGGAGAGAGAAGTTAAATAAAGCATAAAAACATAAGATTACAAATTGTGGCAAATGCTATAAAAGAAAATAATCTTCCCATAAGGAAGAATAACAGGGATTATCATTACTGGAATTTTTAGAAGAAATGAGGTCTGAAGGATAAGAAGGTATTAGCCAAAGCATCGGGAGAAGGGAAAAGAGGAATCTGGGGAAAGAAAAAAGCATGTATAAAATGGCAATATAGCCGATACATGGACCTACAAAACAGAAGTGCAAGATAAATCTTTACAAGCAACTTTTCAAGTGCAGAACTGAGCTGAAAACAGATATTAAAACTAAGCAGGAGACAAGACCTGGTGGCATAGGGGTTGGGTGCAGTCCACATCCATCCCAAGGTCCTAGGTTCATGTGCTGGGGCCAGTGGGAATAACCAAGATGAACAGCTAAGTAAGATAAATAAAATGCTTCTTCCTCCTCTCACTCTCCTGCCTGCCTGCCTGCTCACCTTCATTCCTGCCGGCACCTTTCCTTTAAAATAAAAAATAAAATAAAATAAATAAACAGGAAGCTGAAAACGGAAGTGGGCAGGTGGACACAGACGCTCTCGGTTGTCCTGCTTTTGGTAACAGGCAGCCGGTGATGCGATGGGGATGAGAGACGAGGACCTCTTGCAGCAGACTTGTAACTGAGACTCCTGCAGAAAGCCAGTTCTCTCTGTCTCTCTGTCTCTCTGTCTGTCTCTGTCCCTCCCTCTCTCCCTCCCCCCCTCCCCTTCTTCCCCCACCACCTTATTCTCACAGGAGAGGGAAAATGCCTTCTTTGAGATTTCATATCCACAAACTTGTTCTCACATGACTATGGGGTTTAATTTCTGCTTCTTGCAAGACGCGGATAACTTTAAGCTACGAAATTAAGGTAATAAGCAGTCCTTAGCTGACGTGAACCTTAGGGCACCTGGAAGAAACTGAAAGTCACTCTTAAGATGGATGTTTCATCAAGTAAAATCATACAGAAGTCCCCTAGAAAAAGTTCCACCCTATATAAACACACAATCCAAAATTAGCAACACAAGAAGTAATGCACAGAATGAGAGCAAGCAAAAACAACACAGAGAAGAATTTGTTCTCTGAAAACTCAAATCATTGCCCCAGTGGATAGGTTCAATCGACTGAGTGGTACTAGATGGAATTACTGGTCCCAGTACTTTATCCTTACTTGTATCCCCACCCTTGACCTGGCCTCATCAGAGTAGAGTGTACTTTTTTATCTTTTAATTTAGAGCTACCTGCCTTTGTTTGACCAGAGGCATGAGGAAGAAGTGATCATGGATTCATTCCCAGACTGAGCTTTAAGAAGTCTAATTTATTTTGTTTGTTCTTTGGTACCTCTGCAATCATCATGAGGTCATCACCTGAGAGGTTGCTGCCCATTTGTCCATTAGGGCGCTTTAGAAGTAGAGCTTCCCCAGTTGACCTCTAATAAGCAACTACAGAAAGGTTGAAAGACACAAAGTTAGTGCGCACATGTTAATCACTCTACTATACATCAGCAATGAACAAGTGGAATTTGAAATTAAAAACACAACACTACTTACACTAGCACCCCAAGAAGTGAAACACTGAGGTATAACCCTAACAAAGTATGTACAAGATCTATATGAGGAAAACAATAAAACTGTGATGAGAGAATTGAAGAACTAAACAAATCAAGAGCTAGTCCATATTCATAAATAAGACTCAATATAGTCAATACATCAGTTCCTCCCAACTTGTATTCCCATTCAAAATCCCAGCAAGTTATTTTGTGGGTGTTGGCAAACTGATCCTATAGTTTATAGGTAGACACAAAATTCCCAGAATAGCCAACACAATATTGAAGAAGAATAAAGTAGGAGGAGTGATACACTATAAAGCCTCACTATAAAGTTACAGAAATCAAGACAGTATGGTACTAGTGAAAGAATAGATAAGCAAATCAGTGAAACAGAACAGACAGCTAAGAATTATGGGATACATCTTTTACATCACAACTCACAAAATATAATCAACTGATCTTTCATAGAGTGTGAAAGCTATACAAGGGAGAAAGTCTTATCAACAAAGGGGATGGGAACAACCAGACATCCACATTCTAAAAATAAAAAAGACAGTATGAGACACAGATCTTATACTCTTCATAAAAAAGAATTCAAAATGAATCATAGATCTAAATGTAAAATGCAAAACTTTAAAACTCCTAGAAGACAGCACAGGAGATAATCCATATGACATTGGGTTTAGCAATGACTTTTTAGACACAAAACCGAAGGCATAATCTAGAAAAAGCTGATGACAAGCTAGCCTGCATTAAAATTAAATTTTTCTTCTCTATGAAAAACACTGCAAAGAGAATGAGAAGACAAGTGACAGACTGGGAAAAATATCTGCAAAAGACAAGTGAGATAGGACTCTCATCCAACATATACAATGAACTCTTAAAAATCAACAAGAAAACAAACAACTTGAATAAAAAATAGCCCAAAAACCTTACCAGACCTTTACCAAAGAAGATAAATGGAGGGCAAAGAAGCATGTGAAGAGATATTCAACTTCAAACAATATTAAGGAAATGCAAATTAAACAATAAGATAATCACTGCATACCTATTAGAATGGCCAAAGTCCAGAACACTGACAACACCAAATGCTGATAAAGATATGGAGCAACAGGAATTCTTATTTCTTGTGGAAATGCAAAATGATGCAGCCACTTTGGAAGATTTCTTTTAAAATTAAACATACCTTTACCATACAAGACAGTAATTGCACTCCTTGCTATTTACCTGAAGGAGTTGAAAACTTACGTTCACACAAAAATCTGCATGTAAATGTTTATAGCATCTTCATTCATAATTGCCAATGCACTCTGTGAATATAAGTACAAAATGCCCTAACCAGAAAGAAGTTTAAGAATACATAGCAAAGTACAAAATATAACTAAGTGGGTTTTATTCCAGAAATGCAAGTTTAGAAAATCAAAATCACATAATTATTTCAATAAATTCAAGAAAAGCATTTAATAAAACTCAATGTACATTTATGGTATGAAACTCTTGATAATCTAAGAATGGGAGGACTTTCTAAATCTAACTGTGTCTACAAAAAATCATAACTAACATAATATTGATGTTGAATTAGGCAAGGAGAGTTGATTTCACTTCTGTTCAACATTTTGTTGGCCACTGCAATAAGGCAAGAAAAAAAAAGGCATATGTCTGTAAAGAAAGAAATGAAATTGTCACGCCTTATTACTTCTCATTTTTAATTTTAACTTTCTAAATAAATCTTACTATTTTTTCAGAAAAACCTCTTTAGAAATTGGGATGAGACGATCGGTGGCAGTTCAGAATCAAACAGATACAGTGTATGGACATACACATAGAATAAAGTGCTGTCCTTATCCTTCCTGCTCTGAACACAGCCTCCTGAGTGCCCCAGTTCATGCTGGGTTCAGCTTCTTGCTTTTCAGTTTCTATCCCTGGTTTCATGCTCAAATTTTCATCTTTGTTTCCTGCTATAATCCTCAGTCCAAAGTCCCGACAGATGAACTCCCACCAACAATTCAAGGTTCTAAGTAGCACCTCTGTACCTCCTGGCTGTGAGAATGAGAGAATAAACATGACTTGGTGTTTCTAAGACCTAGATTCAAATCTCTTTAAAAAGCATCAGCCAAGTGACCGGGGCCCTGTGACTCTCTCTATGAGCCTCAGTGTCCCCACTTAAAAGATGGGGATAATAATGTCTTTTTCACTGGGTTGTTGTAGAGATTAAAGTAGGTGATGCATGGTGAGGGCCCACATAGACTATATTGTGTGACCTACTCCAAACACACACTGAGAACAATAATGATAACAGCCTTATACCATTACTTACCATCTATTGGGCTTATTGTATATTCTCGAGAAAATCAAGATGTTAGGCATACATTTAATTTTCACAACAACCCACTGTGGCACTTATTCTACAGATGAGGAAAGCAGGTTCTGAGAGATGAGTAACCTGCTGAAAGTCACCCAGCCATGAGGTAGCAGAGCCACAAATTGACCTTACTCTTATTTTTGATCTTTCATTGATTTGGTCAATAAATCATTTCTGCTATCTGTTCTGTGCCAGGTCACTTGCAGGAGGTGAAGATATAAAGATGCAGGGACACAAAGTCCTCAAGGTACCCAGGGGGAAACAGACCCATGACTTCTTAGCTACCGTCCCAAATATTCCCACTGAGCTCTGCTACCTCCCAGAGCTGCAGAACCTCAGCAACAGCCCAGAGACATTTCCTGAGGCCCCTGCTTTCCTCTGCCCCTCAGAGGGAGATGGTGTGCCCTACAAGGTGGAAAACAAACCAGGGTGTGGGGGAGGAGAGAGGGAGACCTCCCAGCAACCTGCCCCTGTCCCTGGGGGGAGCAGGCAACCGAGGGGGGTACCCTCTACCCAGCCTGGCCGCCAACCCACTCAGGCTATTGTTCCCTTGTTGTGACAGGGGGCTCAGCTAGGGCCAGCAGACTGGGGGCTTCCTCCTCAGCCTGCCGTGCTTGGACAGCTGGAGGAAACAGGCGCTGCTGAGCCGGCTCTCCACTCCAACAACAACAGGCTCCGCCTGCTGGCGGCCTTGCTGGGGGGCCGGCCTGGAGCCAGAGCAGCCACCCCACTCCACCCCGCCACTGGAAAAACATGTTTTCTTGTTTTCTGAGGGGGAGGAGGAGGCCCATACCCATACTGAGCAAACATGGGAGCTGATAAGCACAGACAGGACAGGCTGCCAGCCCGGTGCAGAGGCTGGCCAGGCCCACCGGAAAGTTACTCAGGCCTGAATGCCAGATTCAGAGTCCCAGATGAGACAGCAAGCTCCTGGCCACTCCAGGAACAAAGCACCCAGCTGCTAGTCTGCCTTCACTGAAGAGCAGACCCTCGGGGCTCCCAGCCACAGGGACTCTCACGGACCTCAGAAGCACAGCGAGCAGGTCATAATGGGAGAGCAGCACTGGACCCATAGGATGCCTGCTTGTCTGCCAGGCTCCATGCCAGTCCCCTTACCAACATCACCACTTTCTCATAGAGAATGCAAGAAGGAAGGATTGCTGCCCCTCACCTTTTTCAGATGAGACAAGCTCAGAGAGTCACTGTGACCTGTCCAAGGTCACCCAGCTGAAGTATAAATCCAGATCTGATGGACCACAGTGTCCATGTCCTTCTCATCATGCCCTAACCAGCTCCGTGTCCCTCGTGTTTTAGGTATTTTTCCAAAGCACTTACCAGGCTGCTGTGATCGTCTCCTAGGGCCGCCTTGATAGCCATAACTCGCCTGCGACAGGTAGCCCTCAAATTCATATCAGGAAGCTCACGGCAGGCCAGTTAGGCTAGCATCTTAGTTGATATGACCCCCCACCCTGCCCACCTCAAAATTAGTCCCTGAGGTGCGAGACTGTGTGCAAAGTGATTTATTTGGGAATTGATCCCAGGAAGATGCCCTAAGGGGAAGGAGATAGGGAGGGGAGAGAACTCATAAAGGCGTGCCAGTGGACAGAGACACGGATGTCAGTAACTGGGGTTCAGTCCCTTTAAAGACCCCTAGGACACAAGTATAGGGCAGAACCAACACCCCCTAGATAAAAAGACAAAATATCTATCCCCCACTACCTCCCAAATCTGGTTGAGGACTACTCCTGTCACCTTAACAACTCTCCATTCTCCCAGACTGCCGGTGATGGAGCCTCCAGACTGCTCCTGGAGAAAGTCCTCGGGCAGAGGAGGGTGAGTTGTGGCATGTGCAGGAATGGTCAGTGCCACGGGGACATGAGTGGACACTGACAAACCTGTAATTACTAAAACAAGGGCACCACAACCATTCTGCAAATGCAACCCTTGTCTCCACAGCCACACTGCCCCATGTCCTGTAGGCCTCCCCTTCAGCTGTAAGTAAGAGGACTTCTCACCAAGAGTCACAGCACCTGCAGCCAACACCACAGGGATCAAATCCCACCAAGTGATCACAGATCTCACCCTCCTCCCCAATCCTGACTGTCCAGAGAGAGCACAGATCCTCTGATCTTTCCCCCTTCACCTGCCACTTCTGCTTTCCACCCCCTGAATATTCATGACCTCCTCTTCTAAAAGTTTGGGGCAATATTTATTTCTCCTCCTTTTGGGAAGAAGATCTTAATATGACTGTCCAGGAGCCACAAAATCAACCCTCAAATAGTCTTCACCATTTCTCCCATTGTGGTCAGGGGCTCTTGTACAGAGAATACTGGTGGCCCACTCATCGATGCCAGAGTGCCCAATGCAGGTATAAAAATGAGACTGCACCAGGTGCTTCACCTCACAGAGAAGTTCTAAAAGTCAAGGGATTGGCCCAAATGTAACGCAACATGCTATTCTCTTCTTCCAAGTCTTTGGAAAAGAGTGTGCATCCTTCACTGAGGGTTTTAACAGATGTTAGAAAGGGGTGTTCTAGTCTGCTTTTGTCTTATCTTTTGCTATATATGCTACCTCGAAGTCTCTCCTCTATAAATTACTCTAAGCCTCTATATTCTGAGCTGGCCTCAGAACCAATCCCTACACCTACGATCCCTAAACCTTAAGAGTCTTAGCCCAGTATCTAGTCCAAGATGGTGATCTGCTGAGACCCCAGACTCTTCTCCTATTTCTCACAGAACAACTAGAAGGCACCTATTTTGCAGACACAAACACTGAGGAAAAGTGGACTAGCAACTACGTAGGCAGCAGCAGCATTTGACACCACAAAGGGTAGGCAAAAATGTCTGATTTGGGCACCACACCACAGTTTCAGGATTCCCAGTCACAGGGTGGCAAAGCGGGTGCAGCCACGGGAAGAACCAGGTCTCCTGGAAATAACTTAAAAATACCTCGCTCCAACATCAGAGAACATGCCCAACAGAATTGCAGTCAGTGAGTCAGGGGTGGTGAGTCTTGGAGCAATGTGGAAAGAGGAGTGGTGCCTCAGTGGGTTGAGTTGCAGCTTCTGAGAGGACTCTACACAGGACACTGTCACTGAAAGAAGGCAGCTGGGGGAAACACAGCCCCCTCCCACCATTACTGAGCTACAGGAAATACCCACTGGAAATCCCACCCCCTTCTAGGCCAAAGGGCACTGGAAACAGCATCTCTGAAGGGAGAAAGTCCTCCAGAAAGAAGGAACCTTCAAAAGCTACTAGCTAATGCTGCTCTGTAAGTGGAGATGGAATTGTGACCTGCTTTCTGATTGTGAGCCAACAACAATCCTCAGGTGGACTTTACCATTCAGACTTGTGATCTGGGGGAAGACTCTGCATTCCCCACACAAACTAGAACCCCATAGGCTGGACTTGCAGGCCACAATGCAGGGTCCACCTCAGAGACTCAACAATTCCGACAACTAAAGAACTCTCAGCATTCAAACCAAGAACCAGGTCTATTCAGAGCAATTCAAAACCCTAACATAAGGCCATCACTTCAAATCTAACCCATAGAAACAGAAACAGAATGCCAAACAGAGCAAAGACACAGACAAGTATACACAAATTAAAATCCCAAAGAAGAATCTGAATGCAACAGACATATGCAAACTGCCTGAGGATGAATTTAGGGCAACAGTGATAAACATACTCATGGAAATCTAGAAAACGATAAAGGAAGAAGAAGAGCACAACGACAGAGAGAAAAATGAAGCAAATGTCAAAGAAATAAAGAACAGAATAGTTTAATTAAAAAACTCAATAGAGGGACTCAAGAATAGGATGAATGAAGCCTCCAAAAGTGAGCTAGAAGAGCTAGAAGATAGGGCAGAGGAATGCACTCAAGCAAACTAGCAAAGAGAAAAAAGAATGACAAGAAATGAAGACAGCATATGAGACCTATAGCATAACATCTAAAGAAACAATATTCACATTATAGGGGTCCCAGAAAGAGAAGAGAGAGAAAAGGGGGCAGAAACTGTACTGGAATAAATAATAGCTGAGAACATTCCTTACCTGAGGAACAAAGCAGGCCTCCACACTCAGGAAGCTCAAAGAGTTCCAAATAAAAGAAACCCAAATAGGCCTACATTAAGATACATCGTCATCAAAATGTCAAAAATACAAGATAAAGAAAAATTTGAAAAGCTTCTAGAGAAAAGGGAGTCACATTAGAAGGAACCCCCATAAGACTGTCAGCAGCTTTCTCAGATGAAAATCTATAAGCCAGAAGGAAATGCTATGATCTATTCGAAATGCTAAAAGAAAAGGATTTCTACCTGGGAAACTCTACCCTGTGAGATTAGAATTACTATTTAAGGAATGATAAAAAGCTTTTCAAATAAGTAAAAAGTAAAGGAATTCATCACCACAAAACCAGCTCTACAAAAAAAGTGCTAAAGCACAAAACCAGCTCTACAAAAAAAGTGCTAAAGCAAGCTCTAAAAGTGTAAAGAAACCCTACTTAAAAATAGCAAGACAGTAAAATATGTGGGTTGGGGGGAAGAAGGGAATGAAAACATGGATGATTAGAATGAGTTCAAGACCAATGTGCTTTTTAAAAAAAACAGGAAATAGACATAGAATTCTTAACAGGAATCTCAGGGTAACCTCAAAACACATCTCCAGGGAAAAAGCAAAGAAGAAATAAAAAGAGAAAGTAACCTAAACAAAACTGTATTCAAACCACCTAAGAAGAGAAAGAGAAGAACAAAGGTACTATCTTTAACAACGCCCAGAAAAAAGTTAACAAAATGGCAATAAAGTTACATATCAACAATCACCCTAAATGTTAATGGACTAAACTCACCAATCAAATACACAGACTGACAGAATGGATTAAAAAGCATAACCCAACCTTCTGCTGCATTCAGGGAACTCACCTTGTTTCATGTGATAAATATAGGCTCAAAGTCAATGGTTGGAAAACAGTCCTACAGTTGAATGCCAAAAAAAAACAAACAAAAGCAGGTACAGATTATACTACGTGAAATAAGTCAAAAGGAGATAAATACTACATGACCTCACTCAGAGGTGGAATATGAATAGACAAACAAAGGAACAGATGAGACAAAACCAACCCTTCAACACTTGCAACACAACTGAGGTTACCAATAGGGAATAGGATGGCGGTGGAGGTGGGAACAAGTAGTGGCAGAGCCCACTGGACAATGCTTAAGAACACTTGGTCATTTGGTAGAGGGCAGGGTGTATTGACGTATATCTGAGGAATGAGGAAATTGCACATATGGGAAACCTATACATATGAGTTTATTTTAATGTATATAATAAAACTTACTGCTATTCAAAAAATTTAATAATTTTTTAAAAGGCAGAAACAGCTATACTTATGTCAGATAAAATAGACTTCCACCTAAAAAAATAACAAAAGACAGATACGGACATTATATAATAATTCAAGGGTCAATCCAGCAAGAAGCCATAACACTCATTAACATATATGCACCAAATGAAGGAGCATCAAAATACATTAAACAAGTACTATCAGAAATAACAACAGACATCAACAACAGTGCAATAATAGTAGAAGACTTCATCACCCCTCTTATATCAATGGACAGATCAACCAGGTAAAAACTTAACTGGGAAACGACAGATTTAAATGACCAATTGGAACGGATTGGTCTAAAAGACATATACTGAACACCTCATCCAACAACTACAGATTTCACATTCTTCTCAAGAATGCATAGAACATCCTCAAGGATAGATCATATGTTGGGACACAAAACATATCTCAACAAATTTACAAAGACTGAAATCAAACCAAGCATCTTCCCTGAACACAATGCCTTAAAATGAGAAATCAACCACAGAAAGAAGCCGGAAGACCCCAAATTAATTGGAGACTAAACAATATGCCTCTGAATAACTAGTGGGTAAAAGAAGAATCAAAGGAGTATTTTTAAAAACACTCAGAGACAAGTGAGAATGAAGACGCGAATCTACTAGATGCAGCAGAAGTTAAACTAAGAGGAAATTGCACCTCAAGAAACAAAAAAAAAAAATTGCAAATCTAAACTTCTCTCTAAAATAACTAGACAAAGAAGAAAAATTAAAGCAAAAATCAGTACAAGAAAGGGAACAATAAAATTTCAAGAAGAAATACACAAAATAGACATAGAAAGACAATGCAGAAGATCAATGAAATCAAAAGTCGGTTCTTTGAAAAAATAAACAAAGTTGACAAACCATGGCTAGACTCAAATAAAGAAAAAAGGGAGAAAACTCTCATAACTAGAATCAGAAATGAAAGGAGAGAAGTTATAATAGATACCACAAAAATATGAAACATAGTAAGAGACAAGCTCTATGCAAATAAACTGGACATGGACAGATTTTTAGAAAAATCCAGTATACTAAGACTAAACCAAGAAGAACCGAAAAACCTGAACAGAATTATCACAAGAAAGGAAATCGAAGAGGTAATCAAAAGTCTTGCTAAAAATAAAAGTCCAGGATGACTTTACGAATGAGTTTTACCAAAACTTCCAAGAAGAATTAATACCTATTCTCAAACTCTTCCAAAATATTGAAGAACAGGGAACACCTCCAACACTTTCTATGAAGCCAACATCACACTGATACCAAAAGCTGACAGAGAAGTGACCAAGAAAGAAAATTAAAGATTAATGTCTCTAATGAACATAGATACAAAAATACTCAACAAAATATTAGCATACTGAATCCAACAATTTATCAAAAAGGATCATCCATCATGACCAAGTGGAATTTATCCCAGGGATGCAAGGATGGTTCAACATATGCAAATCTGTTAATGTCATACACCACATCAACAAAAGCAAGGAGAAAACCCTCATGATCATATCAATAGATGCAGAGAAAGCTTTTGACAAGACAACACCAATTTATGATTTAAAAAAGAACGCTTCATTAAATGTAGATATTAAGACACATACTTCAACATAATAAAAGCCATGTATGATAAACCCACAGCCAACATCATACTCAATGGTGAAAAATGAAAAATATTTCCTCTAAGATCAGGAGCAAGGCATGGCTGTCCACTCTTAGCACTATTATTTTATATCATACTAGAGGTCTTAGACAGAATAATTAGGCAAGAAAAAGTAATAAAAGGAATTAAAATTGGAAAGGAGGAAGTGAAACTATCACTATTTGCAGATGACATGATTATACATGATGAAAACCCTAAAACTCTGTCAAAAACTACTAGAACTAATGAATAAATACAGTAAAGTAGCAGGCTAAAAAATCAATGCACAAAACCCTGTAGCATGCTTATACACAAACAATATGCTAGAAGAAAAGTAAACCAAGAAAACCCCATTTACAAAATAAACAAAAAGAATCAATACCTTGGAATATATTTAACAAAGGAATTGAAAGACCTGTACAATGAACAGTGTAAATCTAATGCACCCTGATGGAGCAGCAGTTAGATTAACTGCTTCCCATAGAGCCAGGTCATATACCCCTGGGTTCAAGTCCTGGGTCAGGGAGAAAACACAATAAAGTGCTTCTTCCTCCTCTCTTCCTGCCTGCCTGCCTATTTACCTTCATCCCTTCTTGTACCCTTCCTTAAAAAATGAGAAAAATGAAAGAAATATGTAAGACCTTCTTAAAAGAAATAGAGGAAGGAGGAAGGTACAAAGTGATGGAAACACATCTCCTGCTCATGGCTGGAAAGAATCAACATTGTTAAAATGGCCATCTTACCTAAAGCAATATAAAGATCTAATGCAACCCCCATCAAAATCCCACAGGCATATTTCAATAAAATAGAACAATGTTTTTTAATTTGTATGGAACTACAAAAGACCCCAAATAGCCAAATGAATCATGAGAAAAAAGAACAAATCTGGAAGAATCACTCTCCCAGATACTGAACTATCCAAAGCAATGGTGATCAAAACAGTATGTTACTGGAATAATAAGAGGCACAGATCAGTGGAATAGAACTGAATCACCAGAAAATGACTCACTCACATACAATCAGTTAATCTATGACAAATGAGCCAAAAGCATACGATGGAGAAAGGAAAGTCTCTTCAATAAAAGGTGTTGGGAAAACTGGATGGTTACATGCAAAAGAATGAAGCTAGACCATGCTCTAATACCAATCACAAAAATTAACTCAAAATGGACTAGAGACTTGGACATAAGACCAGAAACCATAAAATTCTTGGAAGACAACATAGAAAAGACTTTCCATGGCATCACCCTTCAAGAGGTCTTTGGCCATCTCAACTCCAGCAACAAGAGAAACAAAAATAAACAAGTGGGACTACATCAAACTAAAAAGCTTCTTCACAGTGAAAAAAAATACCACCAAACCAAAAAGACAACCTACTAACTGGGAGAAGATATTTGCATTCCATATTTCTGACAGGGGCTTAATATCCAAAATATACAAAGAACTCATAAAACTCAATAACAGCAAAACAGGCTATCCAATCAAAAATGGGTGGAAGAATTGGAGAAATATTTTTCCAAAGCAGATATACAGATAGATGACCAACAGACATATGAAAAGATGTTCCTACTCGCTGTATATCATGGAAATGCAAATCAAAACAACAATGAGACATCACCTTATACCGGAGAGACTGGCTATTATCCAAAAGTTGTGAAACAACAAATGTTGGCGACGATATAAAGGGAACACTTTTACACTGTTGGTGGGAGTGCAAATTAGTGCAACCCCTAAGGAGAACAGTTAGGAGATTCTTGAAAAAGTTGAAACTGGAAATCCCATATGCTCTCACCATCCCACTTCTGGGTGTTTACCCAAAAGATACAAAAAGAAAAAAACCTAAAAGAGATGTATGTATCCCCATGTTTACTGCAGCCCTATTCACAGTAGCTAAGAAACAGAAACTACCTAAGTGCCCAACATCAGATGGATGGATAAAGAAGATATGGTACATATACAAGATAGAATACTACTCAGCCCTTAGCAGAGATGAAATCCTGTCATTTGAATCAACATGGATGGATCTAGAGGGGATGATGCTAAGTGAAACAAGTCAAAAGAAGAAAGATATCAGATACTAGATGACCTCACTCACAGGCGGCAGGTGACTAGACAAAGCATATGAACAGACAAAACAAAACCGACTCTTGGACACTGGGATAGAACTGAGGCGAAAGGGGGTGAGGGGTACAAGTGGTGGTGGAGCCCACTGCACAACGGTGAAGGACACTTTGTGATTTGGTGGAGGGCAGAGTGTGCTGATATATATCTGAGGAATAAGGAAACTGCACATACAGGAAACCTACACAAAAGAGTTTATTTTAATGTGTAAAATAAAGTTACCTCAATAAAATACTAATTTAAAAAAAATAGTCAGCCCATATCCTATTCAAGAAGGCTTTTCACGGGCTATTCTCTGGGCTTGGGGTCTGGCCTGGATCCCATCTTCTCAAATTAAACCCAGCTCACCACCCCCACCTCTCTGACTTCACAGTCCTCAACTAATCTCAGCTCTATCTTGCTCTGCCCTTGTCCAACTATACACCTGTTTCCTGCCCCCAGAGCACCCCAAACCCTGGCCTAAGAATTCAATCCAAAAAGGCTTGGCCTGCAGCCCATCTGCTGCAGGGCCATGCTTTGTCTATGCTCACACAGCACAGACCCACAGGGAGGTGGAAGGTGACTTCTCACCTGTGCGTTGGATCATCACTCCAAACTTGAACCCTCTGGGAAATCCCCTTATGGGAGACATGGCCTTTAATTCTGATCACTATGTGAAACTTATTATGGATTTGCTTATGTTTCCTATCTGTCTTCTTCTGTTGGAAAGGAATTGTCAAAAAGGCAAAAGCCTGATCCATTGTATTGTTCCCTTGTACCTACAGCAGAGCCTGAACATGGCAGGCACTCACAAAGGAGCAGGTGAAGGAAGTTTGTCCCAGCCCACACTTTGGTCTCATGGGCCCAGGCCGGGTTAGCAGCCCAAGAAGGGTGGCTCTAGGTCCTAGATCTCAGACTCTGAGCCCGCTGCCAGCACACCTGCCCTGCACCCTCAGACGGCCTCAGGCTTCTCTGCCACCCCACCCTTCCCCCCCACCGTCTGTCTGCCCTTCTGTGCTCTCAGTCTTCTGGTTCCCTGAGCTCTCTTTCCTGTACACCTATTCAACCGAACAGCCCCAGGGAAGGACACATGGGAGGTGGAAGAGCAGAGTATTTGTGAACAACGACCCTGAAATAGGACTGCTAATTACTCAATTACCTTAGAGAAGTGAATTTTCATCCACAAAATGCCAAAGTAATAACACCCATCTCAAAGATTCCTATGGGGATTAAACAGGGAGCTAAAACATAGCAGATGCGTGTTGCGAACTCAACAGTGTTTACAGTTATTAACACCAAATTAAGAGGCCTTCACAGCAGTCCAGAGGAGACATTCCAATGCACTCAGCCTTCTCCAAGCCTTACAGGAATCCCTGGGGAAAATGTTCCAAATTTAGATGTACACCCAACTCAGATCGAAAGACTCATCTGACGCCACACATTTTGTTTTGCATGAATGACCCTAGTTCTCCACCCCTCCCTGAACCCACAGCTTTTGTCATGTGACTTTGAGGCTCTTCCCATGGGAGAGATGGAGTCCATTCCTCCGCCGCTTGCATCTGGGCTGGCCATGGGGCCGCTTTGACCATCGAAGTGCAGCGGCGGTGACTCAGCAGCAGTTCTGAAGCAAAGCTCCTGAGTCTTACGCGTCTGCCTGTCCAGCACCGCCACCGGGACACGCGTCTGCCTGTCCAGCACCGCCACCGGGACACGCGTCTGCCTGTCCAGCACAGCCACCGGGACATGCCTGGGAAGTGCTGACGGAGGGTGAGAGACGAGCGGAGCGGAGCAGAGCACGCCGTCGCCCACGCCGAGGCAGTGTGGCGCCGCTGCGGCCAGCCAGCCCCACACATGTGAATGAGCCCATCCAGGTCCACCCCCAGTTTACTTCAGACCTGTGAACCTTAAGTCCTCATTGCTGACTACCACTGAGGCTTTATGCAGAAAAAGTTGATGGTCTACTACCCAACTAAGGGTTGGACCATTGTGGGCTAGTCCCTCTGTCAATGGCTACAACTTCTGCTTATACACCTCCATCAACGGGAATCTGAAGGCCTTCAAAGGCAGCCTGTTCCTAAAATCTTTCCATATTTGAGTTAAAATCTCTCTGTCCATGTCCTTCCACCCCGGGGCACAAACTTGTAGGTCCACACAAAAATAGCTCAGTCTCTCTCCCAGAGCCATGGACATGCCCTGTGGATGCCCCCAGGCACTTCAGAACAAGTAGCCCAAACTAAAAGGCATTTGACTGTGTTTTGCATAGAGCAAGAACGTCTCAGCTCTCTGAAGTTTCGTTCTCACTCCCTCCATAGCAACAGTGCCAATCCGTGGAGAGGATTTCCTCAGATACACACAACACTATTCAGTACTGTCCTCGTATCTCTGACCTGGATCCCTGTCAACAGGGAATGTCAGCCCCTTCATTCCTTCCTCCACACCAGTTCCAGTTCCTTATCCATCCATCTGTCACAAAGAATGCTACTGCTACCGAACTAAGGCCCACTGCCCGAGGCACACAGAAGCTAATAATAAGGCACAAAGTCAACCCACAGGAAGGAGGCAAAGCTCTCAACTCAAATATAACTTCCCAGTCAAGGGTCTGGGTAAGATTTTAAAGGTCAGGGAAGAAGAAGAGAACAAAGAGGGTCTTACTTGGCAAAAGTTAATTGCCCGGCTTTAATGGTCCACATATGGCCAGGTATGTATCTACAAGCCAACCTTCCTCGCTGACCAGCTCCTTGCTTTGGAACAGGTCTGGTGAGAACTCTCATTCCTGCATGAGCCCTTGTGAGTTGTTTCCAAGGGATCAGTCTGCCTGTTCTTTTGGTTTTGCAGGTGAAAGACTTTTGTTCCAAAGACTTTTGTTTCACTCAAAGAACAAGATCCTGACATCGTGGCCCTTGTGTCCTGAAACACAGCTGGCAAAAGAAACATTAGTTGCTATTTAAACCAGTTTGGGGTAGTTCTGGTCCCTTGTTGCACATCAAGAGAGTTAAAACAAAGAAACACTATCAGACCAGTTTAACTAAAAGCAAGGTTACAAGCCAGATCAAAATGAAGTTAATAATTATGAAGCTTTCATACCTCACATCTACTCTATCCCAGCAACTGTGTTAAGAACACTGTGATAAAGGCACTCTCCCTGCTGTCAAGGGATTCATCTAGAGAAGGGGCGCCTCTTTCTCAAACAGGGGTCAGCTGATGATCGTATCCTTTATCCAGTGCCTACTATATACCAAATACTTTGTATTGTACAATATCTCAAATCCTTGCAACAGTTCTACTGAGCTTACAGTATCCATTTTTATAGACAAGGAAACTGAGACTGGGACGGTTCCAGTGACTTTCCCGAGCCTTAGCTCCGAAGTGGCAACATCTGGCTGTTTGTTTCCAAACCCAGACTCTTCCTCTGGCACCAGGCTGCCTCTGGGGCAGTCGTTAGGCCCCTCCCCTACTCAGAAGTCCGGTGATTCCCAGAGTTAAGAGAAAAGCCCATCTCATTAGCATGGACTTTGGGGCCCAGCCTGCAGGCTGGACTCATGACCAGCCTGCATGCTGTGGGCTTCACACCCTGGTCAGTGCCGCTTCCTTAGCCTGGGACATCCTCTCTCACATCCTGCCTGACCATCCTCAAGCCCCTGCTCACGGCACCTTCTCGAGGAAGCCTTCTGCTCAGCTGAGACTCCCCTGCGTGCCCTGAGTACGCTCCCAGACACAGGTCAGCCTCCTGCAGCAGCGTGGGGGGCCCTGGAGGCACAGACCCATCTCTGGGCTCCCTGACTGCCTCCCATGGAGGACCTGTACTCAGCAGCTGTGGAACTAGAGCAAATGAACTGGATTGGGTTTCTGACAAAATAGGGAAGTGGGCTCAGACGTGCAATGGGTAGCAAGTCAGTGTAGCTAAAAGCAAGGTTATAACCCAGGTTAAAATAAAGTCATTAAGTCTAAAAATTTCATTACCTCACATCTACTCTGTCCCAGGAACTGTGCAAAGGATACTGTGATAAAAGGAACTCTCCCTACTCTCCAGGACTTCTCTTTCTCCAACAGGGGTCTACTGGTGATACTCTTTATGGGAAGTCATATAGGTTGGACACAGAAGAGCTCTAGTTAAAGCAACACTGGGCAGAAAATCCATGCAGAATGCTGCTGACAGTGCCCCTCCTGCGGCCTCGTGATCAGCCTCCCTGCCTGCAACTTCTGCGGCCCTTTTTCACTGCATCATTCTCTCTGGATTCAAAGTCCTGAGCCTAGATCATGTGTCCAAAGCTGCCAGAAAGGGGGAGGAGGAAAGATCTTGCAAAGAGGAATCTACAGTAAGAGATGGAGCTCTGCTTCCCCAAGATGCATGACATTCCCTCACAGTGGGGACTTGGTGTGCCAAAGATATGTCACGACTAAACAACAGACCCTCACCTGGTCTTACATTTGAAAGTAGTGATAGGAGGGATCATAGAGATAATCTATTCCAATATTTTTCAAAGATCAGTGGACTACTTTGAGGATAGTAGTATGAGATGAGATGGATTGTTTGAGAAATAAGTCAAATAAATGAGCGACACCAGCCAAGTTGGGTTTCTTCATTTTAGGACTTTCAAGAGAGACTTTAACATGCTAATGTTTGTCTTGAAAGTCCAGGGATGGAAGAGATCATCTGCTTTTCCCTGGCTTATTTGACCACACAACCTTTGGAGAATATTCTGTAGGACAAATGTTCAGCAGACCACACTTAGGAAAACCCCAGGCTAACTCAACGCTCATTTTCAAACAGGGAAACTGAGGGACTTTCCTAGCCTCACTGGGTCCCTGGCATCTTGACTGTCAGCCTAGGACTTGGGGAAGGGACCCATTCCCAGAAGGAAAGCAGAGATGGAGAGGGAGACCCGGCCAAGGGAATTGCGCGAGCCTTCCCCCTGCCTAGTGTGCCCTGTCTGCCAGCATGAGCTCAGCTTCCAGGTGCAGCTGAACAATGCACACCCTCCAGGTCTTCAGAGCCCACTTCCACTTTCGGAAACCCCTTCCTGGAGAATAATCATAGGCAGCACGAGGCAAACCAGGCCCCACTTTCAGCTGTCTCAGCATCAGAGGAAAGGGGGGCAGAGCACCCAGCACTTAGCAGGAACTCAGGGGCTGGCTGTGAGCAGGTGCCCAGTCCTGGCCCCGTCACCTAGCCAGGGACCTCGGGAAAGGCTACTTAACTCTCTGAGTCTTGGTTTCTATGGCTGAAAAAAATCATCTGCTGAGACATTACCAATGATTCAGTAAAGTGTGAAACATTCTTAAGATATGAAGCTTTGTTACACTGAAGATAAGATATGAAGCAAACTTTCCTTTTTCCTTATGAGAGATCCTGAAAAATGTTTCTCCTGGAACTCTGGAGGGACTTCCCTAAAAGGAGGAGTTTCCTATTTTCTTGTTTGGAGAGAGAGCCATAACCTGCCTAGGAGCAGCATGATTCTGAAGCACTCACTCCAGAAACAAATCCTAAATGTTGCTAGTGTGCCAGAATGGTGATCACAGTTACACACACACACACACGTCTCACGCTGACTTGTCTGACTTATACCTTCATCTCCATGCCCCTGCTCCAGGCTGCCTAGAATATACTAAATTATCTTCCCCTGGTGAATTTACATTCATTTAAAGCTCAGGTAAGGTCCCTCCTTGTGGAGTCTTCCTGGCCTCCCCTCTCTCCAGGTTACCTCGAGTGCCTTCTCTGGGCTCTGTCTATGCACATCCTCACCACGGATCTCTCCACCCTAGCATGATATTGCCTCTTTGAGCACCTGTTTCCAGAAGACTGAACAACTGAAGTGCCATGAGCCTATCAGCCTACCTGGCACATGCAGGTTAAGTGAATGTATCACCCAGCTTTCAGCTCTTGAAGCAAGAGTCTGCGCATCTTCACATCTCCCCAAAGGCAATACATCCCATAAAGTATCTGAGGGCTGAAGATTTTATAACGAAGAAAGAAAATATACACCCAATAGAAAAATACCCCAAATATTCATCAATCTCCCAGTCTCCTTCTCCCCACCAGTAACCCTCAGTAGTAGGCAGAATGATGTTCCCTCCACTCCTAAAATGTCCACATCCTAGTCTGTGGAGCGTGTAACTATGTTAGATTACACAGCAAAGGGTAATTAAGGTTTCAGATGAAATTAAATTAGCTCACCTGTTGAGATTAAGATAAGGGGGTTATCATAGGGTCATAAGATGTCTAAAGGGAAGGCAGAAGTGGAAGTCAGAGTGATGGTATTTGAAGATGGGATGTGGCTTTAAAGACAGAGAAAGGAGAAAGGGGGCACATCCCAAGGAATGTAGGCAGCTTCTAGATACTGGAAAAAGCAAGGAAACGGACTCTCCCAGAGAGTTTTCAAAAAAGAACACAGCCTGACAACTCCTCGACGTGGACCCAGGAAGACCCATTTCAGGCTTATGACTTCCAGAACAAATTTATGTTGCTTTAGGCCACTAAGTCAGTGATGATGTGTTTCAGAAGCAATAGAATACTAATATATCCTCTGTCCCTTGTTCCTGACCATGCCCAGATCGCTTTCTCAAGCAGCTCTGCTCTGGCTCCAAACTTAACTCTAAACAAATGCCCAGCAATTACCCAAACCCAGCCTTCTTAAGTCATCTATTGTTACACAGGTTATAGCCACTAGTTAAAGTACTTTCTCCAGACAGAGCTGATCTCTCCCCTGGGACACCACTGGTAAATTTCTCCATCTCACTACAGGCGAAAACAGAAACACAAACACACTAACTTTTGGGAGCTCTCACTGTTCTGAGTGCTTTACCGGTATTAATTCATTTCATCTTCCCAAAACTCACTGATCAGGTACTAGGCATCCCCATTCTACAGTAAAGGGAACTTAATACAAAGATACAAAGAACTTAAATAACTTGCCCACAACCACACAGCTGAGACTTTAAGTCAGGGAGTCTGACTCTTCACCGTTACACCATTCTGTCTCCCAGCATGTGAGCAAACCAATAAATGAGGCCTACGCACGTGTATGCAGACTCAGAGACACAGAATCAGGATAGAGGGACACCTTGCTCGGATTTCTCAGTCCTGATCACCGCAGCCCAGGGCTCTGGAGCATCCTGTGCAGAGCTCTGCAAGTGAAAGGGAAGGGAGTTCAGGCCGGACAGGAGGGGTCAGGGAAATCTTTCTGGAAGAGGTGACACTGAGCTGAGTTTTGAAGGGTGTGTGGGCAATCATTGAGTGAAAGGGAATAATGGGAATTGGGTCAAAATGAACTTGAGGCCTGAAAGAGAAATACAGAGACACTGAGAGACAGAAACACTGACTGCAAAATATAGAGGCAGAGAAAAAGCTACAAGAAAGAGGCAGAAAACAGCTGACTAGATTGTGACGAACTGCTCCTGGTGCAACCTCCCTCCAGTCCTGGGACAGAAAATAGCCCAGCTGACCTATAGTGCTCAAAGCATTTCCTGTGTAGCCCTGGGGACCCCTGAGCTGTACTTTCTCAGGGGTGGGGCTGGTAGGGGGAGGGAAGGGCAGGGAGAGGAGGAGGGGAGAAGAAGCCCTGGGTCCAGAACAAGAGTGGCAGGAGAGGTCAGGAATGCTCCCACATGTGGGTGGGGTGTGCATGTGCCTAGGGTGTGGGTGGTGAGCTTCCACGTCAGCACACCGCTAACCATGGGGTTCTGTGTCCCTCTCCAGAGGTAACGAAGGCTGGATAGACTCACAGCGGGTCAGGTGGCCGCCTTCTGATGCTGAGCCCCAGAGCGAAGGGCAGCTCTGAGGGCCGTCTTCAGCACACAAGCCGCCTCCCCTGGGACTCCCCTGGACTCTCTCCTGCCGGCTCCCCCAGAACACCAACTCAGTGAGCAACCTTCATGGGTCAGTGACCTGGTATCAACTTTTGCTGGGGACTGAGTGATCCAGCCAGAATCTTCTTGATGGCCACTCCCAGGGAACAGGGGGAAGAGCGGGGGGGCAGTCAGGCCTGGCCCCCAGAACCCAGAACCTCTCATTGGTGAAGATCTCCTCTCAGGGAAACCCCAGACATCCCCGGTGACTTCTCCATGACGGCCGCTCAGGCCCTTCCCCACACTCCTCAAGGAGGCCCTGTGCCTGCCATCTCCAAGACTGTTCTTAGACTATCTTTAAAACCAGTTCTCCCCTTCCTGCCTTTACGCAATTAATTATTGTACCCTCCGCCCCGTTATATTTGTGTCATGCCAACCCATGGAGATGACATGCTTTTCCTAGGTGATGGCCCTCCTTTCAGAAGCTCTCTGGCGGACGCTGAGTGACTGCCTCTCAGGCTGCCATAGGGCTGCGCAGAGTCCTGCCTGGGCGTGAGCCTAGCCATTCAGCATCATAGGTAGATGTGCACACTGCAGGAAAAAGTCAGACAAAGGTTTTCAGGACACTCCAAATTTAGATTCCCTTGATCTCCTCCTCAGTCTGAGGTCTCAGCCAGGGTGACCACTCCTGGACCTTGGGCTGAAACTCTGTCCCACCTAAGCACCAGCCAGGATGGTTGTATCCACCAAAAGACCACAGAAGAGCTGCTGGGCTGGATGGGCACTGATTCCCTAGGCAGGCCGTGCCAGGCCTTCCTGGCCCTCAGCAGACCTGCTCCCCTGATTCCCAGTGACACAAATAAGAGATGCCATCATCCTTCCCTTCCCGAAAGGACACCAATGAACTCCTGCATAAGGAAGGGAACACTTGAGTGCCTGCCCTGTGTCTCCTTTAATTGGCACAAAATCCCTTTCTAAAAAGGACTTGCTCTTCTGGTGGGTGACAAAGGAGTTTCCAGATGAGGCTGCATCAGGACTGGGAGATGAGCTGTGTCTGAGACAATGAAAGGGCAGCACCACTTTTTCCAAGGGTAGGGTCCAGTGCAGGGTGGGGGCGGGGAGGAGGGGAGCTCCTGGAGAAGGAAAGGCCAGAGCAAAACTACCTTTCCCTGGCCCAGCTTCCAGGATTGGGTCAAAACCTCAGAGGAAGCCTGGCAGAGGTCAAGGGAGCTTTCTCTCCTGGGGAATTATGTGAGAGAAGGCTAAACATTATCTGGGGCCCCAGAGACGAAGTGTAAAGGATTTGCGAGGAACCTTGTCCCCACTTCTTCACGGAACTCCAAAAGGGCTCCGGCTTGGTGAGAACTGAAAGAAATAGGCTTGACTCCCAGTCTGTCTGCAGGTTTGAGGGCACCAGGATGCATGGGGCCTGGAATAAGGACTCTTTCAGGGGTCCCAGGGCCCTCCTGTGACCTGCAGGCCAGGAAATCATGAAATAACAGACAATGAAAACAATATTCTGGGGACTCTCTAATAGGCAGATGTCTACGGTCCATAGATGGGAGGACCAGGAGGCAGAAAAAGTAAGGCATTAAAGTCCATGTGATTTCATTTTGAAGCCACCAGCTGGTGAGACCAGGAAAAGTCCTATCCGTGCACTTTCAGAGATGGGGTTTGTGCCCAAAGAGGCCCAGTTGCTAACAGAGGTGGTGGGGCAAGTCTAAGGCCCGGCCTCTAGCCCCATAGCCCTGCTCCCTCTAGCACACTAATCTACCTGAATCACCTTTAATACCTATTTCAGCTCCCAGGCCCCAGAAATCCCCTAAGTCATCCTCGTTTTAGTTCCATTTCTCATATCAATGTACTTCTACTAAAAACCACCGTTTCGGGGAGGACTGAGCCCACGCTGTAAACCCCTGCCCTGCCCAAGGGCATGCCAACCTGTCCCCCCAGTAAAGATGTCTGAGAAACTGTCTGCCTTTTCCGCAAACTGTGGCCCCTCCCGTGGCGTCAGGTGCCAGGCAGCTGGGGCTTCACTTTTGGCACAAGCTGGTGGGTCAGGACAGGAAGCTGGGACCGGGCCACGCAGGGGCTGTGCAGAGGGAAGATCCAACCCATCACGAATGTCTTCAGGCCACTTTGCTATCCAGAGCAGCACTGGAACTGGAGTTTCAGGAGACAACTGTATTCGGGGCAGGAACTTCACCCACAGTTTAGGAGCACAGAAACCCACCGCAGAAGCAGCCATATTCTTACCCAACATTTCTCCTTCCGGGGTCACTACCTGTCAGTCAAAGGACACACACTTGGTCGGGCCTCCCTCTGGGAGTTGTAATTTGGAGCCCAGGAATCAAAGTCCGTTCTGTGGCTGCACCATGACTCATAGACGTGGGCTCTAGCCACGGCCCTGTTGTCCTCCACCTGAGAGAAAACAGGCATGCAGCCCGAAGTAGCAGTGGCCTGAGAGACGGCCTGAGGTGGCAGGCAGGCAGAGCACTGGCAGCCTGTGTGTCTGTCACTGATCTGCTCCAGGGACTGACTGTTCAGGTCTTCTTTGCCTGAAAGTAGACGTTGAATTTTGGTCATTTGTGTAAGACCCTGTCCGTCCCCCAGATGCCCTTTCCCATCTTTCCCACAACAGGCAGAACAAAGAGCAGCAACGCCAGGGAAGAAAAACGCTGGGCGGGGGTTACCAGTCAGGCTGTCCCTTGGGTTTCTCCCAACAATGGTGGCACATTTTTTGTTCTGGGTTGAGACACCTCCCCACACACCCCCAGCCCCCAGCTGGCAGTCAGGTGAGGCAGAGGCCTGAGTGGGTAACAGGGATATTGTTAGTGTCTTTGGAAACCTTCTGAAGCCTGGGGATCACCTCTCTGGACACAACTTCAGGGAGGAAAAGAGGGAGAGATGAGATCAGGGACGAGAGAACAACATGTTCCATGCTAGCGAGAAGGGAACGTGGCCTGACTTAGGTGGAGAAAGGGGCCAGGAGACCTGCAACAAACAGAAACAAAACGGATACTTGATCCCTACTCAGAATGGTGCCCTCCCAATGCCGCCTTGAATCAGTCACTTCTCCATCCTGTCCCGCAGGGTCCCCAACTGTGAGAGCAGCAGGAGGAGCCAAACAAACTGAGCTAGAGAATCCCGATCTCTCCCATGTTTGGGGACAACTGAGTCTCATGTGACCCTAGACCCGCTCCTCACCTTAGCACCTGCCATGCTCCCCTGAACTCTTGTGATTGTCTGCGCACCTGCCCGAGACAGGTACGTCCATGGGCCAACATCAGTGGCCTCAGGTGCCAGGCATGCTGGGACTTCACTTGTAGCCCAAGCTGGCGGGTCAGGACAGGAAGCTGGGACTGGACGAAGCTGGGGTTGTCCAAAGACAAGATCCAACCCATCACGAAAGCCGTTAGGCCAGTTTGGTGTCCAGAACAGACACATTACAGAACGGGAGTTTCAGGAGATGGCTGCATTCAGAGCAGGACCTTTGCCCACAGTTTAGGAGCACAGAAATCCAGTTCCGGCTCTCGGGGACAGAAGGGAAGGAGAGGACACTGGTGAGGTTAGCCAGGGTGTCAGGAAGCAACAAAGCCAAACTTACACATTGTAAACAGAGCTGGGTTAGACAGCTCAGGTCCAGGACTGCCGTGACTCACTGCTCACCAGATCGGAGGCAACAAGAAGCTCACTTGGTCAGTAGCCCCCCGGTTAGGAGCAGTGGGGTCAGCGCAGGCAGTTAGTTGTGTGTGGGTGAAGAAGGACTGTGAGTCACAGGCAGGAGCGCAATCTATGCCAGGGGCGGGGGCTGTGTGATTGACGGTGGGGCAAGGCTATGGAAAGGGCTGTGTTCCTATGCCAAGGAGGACAGACGAAGAGGGAAGAGCGTCTAGAGCAGACGCCTTTGGGATAAACAGTCTTTTAGTGACAGGTTGACCATACAAACCATTTAGAATGGGACGGTGCTGTTTTATTCGTATTGCCCGACTGTCCTATCGTTTTAACATAAATGTCAGTTGTGTCCTGTTTAAAAAACCAGGGCTGCCTTCAACACAGGGCAAAGAGGGCAGCTGAGTTGGGCCAAGCCCAGGCTGTTGAAGGGAACTAAAAGCAGCTGGCCCTCCTGGCCTGCACTGGAGATGGCCCCTGTTGGTGTGGACTGCAGTGGGCTGGGGCCGTTACTGCTGTTCTCACCCCTGTGAGGAAACAGGAGCACAGGGAAAGAAGATCTCCCCAACCCGAGAGTGACTGTGTCTTCAAAGGGGGCAGAGAGCTGCAGCTTGGTGGAGCTGCAGTTAAGCAGTGAAGTACTATGGGGGTGATCTCTGGCACCGTGGGGGTCATATCTGGCACTGTGGGGGTTACTGGGGATTTCTGGCACTGGGACGGTTAAAGTGGCATGTGTTTTAGGAAGGACATTTAAAGCAGGACTTACAGAGGCATCAAATTTGGTTTTCACCTAAGGTGCCAGAATGCCTTGCACCAGCCGGCCATTTTTATGAGGCCCGCGGGACCACACATCGTTACTGTGCTGTCGCCCATCAGCATCTCACAGAACAAACTTACTGCTGCTTTACACAGTGCCCTCGTCCCCTCCCCTTAGTCGCCAGTGCATAACCCTGCCCTCTTTTTTTGCCATCTCAAAGTCCTATTTTTGTGTCAAGGAAATATGGTCCCCCTACTGAGCGGTTGTGCCTCCCCCAGCCGCCTCCCACACCTACCTGGAGGCCATGGGACACAGAGCAAAGTACGTTGATCTAAAGGCTGGAGAGGACCAGCCCTGGAGCGCGAGGGCCATCTGCATGCCTTCTCAGGCTGGCCTCAAAGGTCCCGAGCACGTGGTGGGGCCCGAGTGGTCAGTTCAGTTCCCTGGTGGAGGAAGAGCCCTAAGAAGAGTCCAACCCCCAGATGCTTCAGACCGTAGATGGTCATCCTGCTTATCAGATTCCATGGTACACACGTCCTCTAGCTCAACGCTGTCCAACGGAACATTCTGTGATGATGGAAATGCTGCCTCCTCTAATACGGTAGCTACCGGTCACTTGTGGCTGTCGGACACTTGCGATGTGGTTAGTGAAGACGTGAATTTTTTAATTTAGTTTATTTTACAGCTAATTGTTACATGTGGCTACTGGTTACCATATTGGACAATCCAGTCTGGATTCTTCCATGCTGCAGGGCAGCAAAACCCTGTGAGGACCGAACACTCAACCATGTCCATGTGCCAGAAACGATCAAAACTAATCTGTTCATGGTAGGGTTGAAGTGGCAGAGACAAGAAGGGAAAAGAAAATACACCAGCTGGTGGGCATAAACATCACACTCTTTCCTCCCCACAGAAGCCCTGAGGTGAAGACACTTAGCCCCGTGTTTCAAATGAAGAGGCTGAGAGACTGAGACTCAAAAAAGCCTAATAACTTACCTGGGGTCATACAGTTAGACAGGACCAGAGTCAAGATTTAAACCCAAGTATCAGACCCCGAAGTCCATGGCTGTCCGCTTCATCACACAGCTGAGGAGGAAAGGGGCCCCCCAGGCACAGCGGGTTAGAGTTGGACCGAGCAAAGCCCGGGCTTGCTAGAGTTTTCTATCCCGTGCCCCCCCAACGAGGTCTGCCCTGTCCCAACTGCATTATTTGGCATAAAGTGAATTTCTAGAACTCAGACACACCCAGATTCATGCATAAGGCCAAAGGCACATGGCCAAAGAAAAATTATCTGCTTCTGTGCTGTCCACGAGTACAGATAATTAACAGCTGATTTGATATTCTTGGCTTCAAGGCAGGCAGCACTGTACTTTGTTTGGGCTGATAGCGAAATACCTCCACATCCCCCTGCACTCACTGATGTGCACACTGGCTACAGGACCAGACGGCGGGGTCAGAAGCAAGCCGGAAGGGAAGGTGATGAGGCTAGAGAAGGAACTAACATTTCTTAGACATCTACTAGGTGCCAGGTGCCAAGGTAAGAACTTCAAGAGTCTCTCAAGTCATGACCATCCCTGCGAGGTAGCTAATCTTGTTTTGCAGGAGCAGGACGGAAAGTCCCAGATCGGGCGACCTGCCTGCAGTCACACAGCTGATAGTTGGAGTACGACTTCAGAATCGGGGTAGGCCCGACTCCAAGTCCACGTTATATCGTAACAACGCGTGTTGGAGATCTAGAGAACCCCCTGGCGCGCACAAAGGGCCTGAGCTCCGAAGCCAGGTGCCTGCCACCGTCATCCTGTCTCCCATAAGTTCAGGCTCCCAGGAGCCGGGGTGGACTCCACCCCCCACCCCCATTGTGTGATCGATGACAATGAGAGGCCAGAGTCCCCTTTTTGCCACCGCTTTCCTCCCCACCCCACTGGGTGCTGCCAGATCAGCACAATAGTGCATTCAGTGTCCAGGACGCTCTGCTGGCAGCCTCGAGCCTTGTGCGGTCCCTCCAGACAATGGCAGCGCCCTGATAGCCGGTGACAAATGTATGTGAATGACCAGCTCACAGGAAGTGGCCTTCAATAGTCTGATAGCTTCCTGTATCCTGACATTGTGAAGGCCCACTTCCTGCGCTGTCTCCGAAAATACAGCCAGGCAGAGCTGGGGGCAGGGGCAGGGGCAGAGGGAGGGCTTCCCTGTCACCCCCGGGCCAGACTCCCCTGAAGTGTTCAACTCTCCCCTCTAAGGATGCCAGTCTCACCGATTTCTGATTCAAGGGGGAATACGCTGCTGACCTCTGACCGATAACCACCTCTTAGTCAAACCCCACCCAGGTCCAGTCAGAACAAAATGACCTATTTTTAAAGATGCCGCAGCCTTCCGCAGTCCCCCACCACACCCCCAATTCCAGGATCCTAGGCCTTATGCTGGGAAAGGCATTCCCAGGTCTACTTGCACACCAGTGGCGCAGGCGGAACACATCTCCCGTGTCCTCTGGTCACTCTGAATGATAACCTTCAAGGGACTCACAAATGCTTATTAAGTAAGTCATCCTTTCAGGCTTATCTTTGCAGAGTGGATAATCACAATTCCTTCAGCTTCCTCTTGCTGCAAACAGCAAAACCCAGCGAGAGCCAGGAGGCCGCCTTTCTCTCTAGGCTCCAGCTGGACTCCTGCCCAGGCTGTGCCGCCCTGCAGAAGCTGGCTGAAGAGATCAAGACACCTTCCAACATGCAGAAGGCGCGTCAAGAGGCGAAGCTCGCACACTAAGTGTCTTCCACGGAGTCAGGAGTTAAGACTAGCGCTTTCCCTTTGATTAGTGAATCCTCGTATTAAAGACCAGGACACAGAGATGGTAAGTCACTGGCCCAGGCTCCCAGCTAATGAGAGGCAGTGACACTAGCACAGTCTAGAGACTTGGCACCGGGAGACAGATTTAGGTTTGGGGCAGAGGGGAGGGTATTGTTCATACAAGCCCACCCCATATTCCAGACACTGAAAGCTTCCCTCAAGGTCCAGGGTCGGGCAGCGCCTTGAGAGGGCCAGGGGGCTGCCCCCAGGCTGCCAGCAGCCTGCCTCTGTATTGTACTCCAATACAGTACTTTCAATAAAGCAGGCACTGAATTAGCTTCAGGTCATTGTGGTGGCCTGGAGGGAGTGGGAGGCAGGGTTAGGTGAAGAGGTGACAACCCATTCATTCTCCCTGGTCACTGCAGACCTGGGAGCTGCCCCTCCGTCAGTTGGGAGCCTCAGGGCCTGTATGTGCAGGAATCAGAGAACAAAGAGGTCTCTGGAGATGGAACAGCACCGGGAGCCCTGGCTGCTTTCTCCACCCTCCACTGTCACAGGGAACAACAGTGAAGGGCTCAGTGAAGCCGGAGGGACGAGCTCACTGGGCTAGAAACAGCCGCAAAGTCAGCAGCCCCGGGTGTGACTCCCAGGTGACTTGGGTGGTGATTTGCCCTACTCTCTTTCCTCATCTGTAAGGATGGAGACAAAGGTCCCTCCTTGTAGCAATGCTGGGAAGATTAAATGGAACTTCTGAGGCACCCAGCTCAATGCTGAGCCTGAAGTTCGGTGAGCAGTAGGTTTTCCTTCTCTTCTGGGTTTTTGTCTGCCGGAGTCCTGAGAACAGCATGGCCCATGGGAGGAAAGGGTGGCTGCCTTCTCACCCTTTCCCAAGCAGCAGGAAACCTCTACAATCCTGAAACATGTGTAAATGGCCAGGCACATGGCAGCTGGCAGCTCCACCTAAAGCATCCATTGTCCCTGCCTCCACTGCTGGTTCTGCGACCCCGTAAGGAGCCAGGGGCCCCATGAGACCCAGGGCAAAAGACCCCAGAGACACGGAGAGCTGGAAGGGGCAGTGCACCATCAGAGGTCCCTGTGAAGACAGCTATACAAGTGACAGGGAGGGGGCTGCAAGGTAAGGCAAGGTGCTCCCCAGCTATGTGGCCAATTCTGAATCTCAGTAAACTTCTGAGCCTCTTTCCCACCCCACTGCTCAGTTTTGATCAAAAAGGAGAAGCTCTTTCCTAGAATATCAGCCTTCAGAACCAACCCAATCAGACAGGTAAATCTCCTAGATATTTGGATTCTACCACTTCCTACCTAGTAGAGAGCTGCAGAGTTCAGCTACACCGTGGGCAGCTCAGAGTACCTACCCTGGGAGAGCCTGGTCTGGGAGAGCCTGGGGCCAGGGCCGCGCCTGCAAGTGCCCTAGAGGCGGAAGAGCTTCCAGCCTCTGATAAGGCAGGGGAAGGACAGGACCCGCCTGGGGCCCGACTGTTCCTTCACCCCAGAGACCACAGGGGTATCAGCTCACAGTCTTCCGGCTTTAATTCCCACCCAAAACACCTCGGGAACAGAAGGAGCTGGAACCAGCCTCACCCCAGGGCCAAGCAAGCAGCTAGGGACCTATGAGCCTGTGTCCACGGCTCTGGCTGCTGCCACTGTCCTTTCCCAGAGGAAGCCCCTTCTATGATAATGTCCTGTCTATCCTTCTGTCGTGACTGACTTGTATCCCCCATCCCCAGATTGATATGTTGAAGTCTTAACCCCTAGTACCTATTTGGAGATGGGGGTCCTTAATGAGATGATTCTATTAAAACGAGGTCATAAAGCAGCCCTAATTCAATATGCCTGGTCTCCTTGTAAGAAGAGGAAATCTGAGCGCCAGGGAGACATCAGGGCTCCTGTGCAGAGGGACCCCCATGTAGAGAGACAGCAGGAAGGCGGCCACCTGCAAGCCAGGGACCGAGACCTCGGAAAAAAATTAACACTGCCGGCGCCTTGATCGTAGACTTGCAGCCTCCAGAACTGAGAATCTCCATGTCTGTTGTTTAAGCCGCACAGCCACTAGTGCTTTAATACAACCCTAGCTGAACACTTTCTCTGCTGGGGGCATGATCAGGGGTGTTATAACTCCTTACACACTCCCTGCTAACCCTCACCTCAAACTGGCGCTCCCAGAACCACAATGCCCAGGCAGGTCCCTTGGGCTCCACCCCACCCCACAGCCGCCTCCAGAAATTACCATCTGCCTGCAGGCCTATCAGGGAGCTGTGTGGGTGTCAGGGACCCACCTGGAGCTGAGATGCCATAGTAGGATCAGGGAGTGGGCGAAACAATGCCACAGGGGCAGAGAATCAGCGAATGGCACAGTCTAAGGGCCTCAGGCTAAGAATCAGATACCCTTCCCCCTTCTCCAGCCCTCTGTCACAGCACTACTGTAGGCCTGTTTCCCCTTTCACAGCCCAGAGACACCAGGGTCCTGAAGCCTAAATGCAAGGGATGGAAAACACTACTAGTCAAAATACCCAACTTTCCCATGTCCTGACATGTGAGTCAATGTACTAAAGACGCTGTATGCTTTCTTTTTATCCTCACAATAACACTCTAAAAATGTATTTGCTTCATCTGACATGAGACTTTAACACTGAGGAGTTCAGAATCCTGGTAAAGACCACACAGCTGTAAGTGGCAGAGCTGGGCTTTGAACTCAAGCAGTCTTACTCAGAGCCAAGTCTCGAGTTTTGTGGAGCTGAGAGAGGAGGGCTGGGACATGAGCCCACCAAGGCGCCAGCCAGTCAACAAGGTGAGGTAAGAGCCAGCCAAGGACGGGCCTCAGGAACAGCAGCTGACGGCCACCCTGTTGTCAGCTGACTGAAGTGTAAATACACAGGACTCGTCTGTGGGAAAGCCTATGACCTCCTACCCTCCCGCACTCAGGGAAAACAGCTTGGAGAGCATCAAAGGGACAGAGCTACTCCAAAGGTTTATCTTTGCTCACTGGGAAAATGAAACCAGGAAGCGGGCAGGAAAAGCCAGCAGCAGTCTCCATGAGAGTAAATCACGTGAGCTACCAGCCGGGGGACTGGAGCTGTGCCGATGGCAGAACACGCTCGGTGTCTCTCACCCAGCCAGCGTGCACAGGTCTGCAGGCTGCCGACCTGGGTTTGCTGTGATGACAAGATACAAACTGGGAAGGCGGGGGCCTGAGTGGCTGGGTGCAGCTCTGCCAAGAAACCCATGTTATCTTGGGTGAGTCATTTCCCACTCTGGGTCTCAGATCCCCTTTGCTAGCATGAGGAAAACCTGAGTGATTTCCCTTCTGTTTGAACAAATTGGGCCTGAGGGACAACGAAGAGGGCTTCAAGAGGGCTTTGTATAAATACAAGAAGTTTTACAAAAGCTTCTTGATGAATCGAGGAAACCAACACCTGCCTTCTATTTTCTGGGCTTCTGGCCTTACCCCTGCCCACCCGCCCTCCCAGGCCTCAGTGAAGGGGAGCCCCTAAGGAGAGCATTCCAGGACAGCAGCTCCCTCACAGCTGTGACTCCCCAGGATTTCATCTCCCACTCCGGGCGGCCCAAGGGGCTGCTGAGGCTCAGGGAACCCCACCTGGCCAGGGCTAAGTGCTTCCCTGGGCTCTGACCCAGGCCACCTGGGCTCCTTGGAATGTTCCCGTCCACCCTGCCGCGCTGCTGGATGGCTTTGATTGCTGTTACACGAAGGGCTTCCTGAATGCTTTCCTGAGGACATTGTTCCCCACTACAGAGTCATCGGGGTCAAATTCATCATGGGCTATGCTGGTCCAGGTCCCACCCGATGGGGAAAGCCAGCCCTCTGCCCAAGCCCCACTCCCCGCTGGGAAGAGCAGGCCAGCAGTTTCTTTTGAGTTAGCTCATTACCAGAGAGCAAAACACTGCTCCCCCTTCGCTCCAGGCTGCCAGGTCCCACATCACCCAAACCTGGTCCGGTCCCTCCCTAGCTTTCCAAGAGGCTCGTCTCTGCACTCTGCCCCAGTACCTGCTCCACCCCAGAATCACACTCAGGGGGTCTCTTAATTCAGTAACATTTATTGAAAATGACTATGTGAAGGCGATCTGTAAGATGCAGAGGCCAGTGAGACAGGGTCCCTGCCCTCAAGGAACTCACAGTCTAGTGGGGGATACACAGGACAACCCAAGGATATCAACGCTGCAAGAGAAGAATGAACCAGACCAGAGAGCAGAAGGCAATGAATCTTTGCTAATGGGGATGGGGACCTGCAAATGCAAATCCTACAGAGGGAGGCAAGGAAAGAAGATCCCAGAGGCACAAGGTTTAGTGCTTACAGAGGCGGCAGGGTTTGAACAAGCACTGGGTGCTCAGGAAATGGCAAAAACTAGGTTCTGTCCTGGGGTGATGGGGGGGAGGCTGGTAGGCAGAGTCAAGATGATGAAAGACCCCATGTGGTGTGAAAGAGGCCTCAGTAAGGGGCTTCAGAGACCTTCAAGGAGTGGCTCAAAAAAGGCACTGTAGGAAGAATTTTCAGGAATAAACAAAAGTTAAGCAAGCTGATGGAAGAGTGTGAGGCACAGTGAGAGAACAGAGGATGGACTTGATAGAGACGCGGTCACCACAGGTGGTGATGGAATCATGGTGTGGGGTGGGTCAGAGACTTCCACAACAGGATGGAGAAGATACTCTGCCAACACAGCGCTCGGTGTTTTACATTCTCTCAACCTTCACAGGAACTTTCCCCATTTTACAGACGCTGCTTAAGAGAAGTTCTATGACTTCCAGTCTGCAGCTAGGTCACAAGGCTAAGCTTCGCACTCTGCACTGCCAGCCGCCGCCCTACAGGAAATCTGGACAGGTGCAGCATAAGCTGTGTCAGAGAATGATCTGGACTGACCAGAGACAGACACGCAGGAGGTCATCAAGGTGACACAGGTGATGGCTGAAGCCACAGATGAGGCTAAAACTGTCCAGCAAGAGACAAGCCCAGAAGGAAGCTGGAAGAACGGTCACGTTTAGAACAGGAGGGAGCGCTGGCAGCAAAGAGCCGCGAGGAGACACCGAGTGTGGGTGGCAACAGGGAATTCCACGAGGACTGTCAACCACGACGAAGAGCTGCAAAATGACACGGATGGAAACGAGGACAAATTTGCCACTGCAAAAGCTTTTATTCAAGATGGCCTCACCACGGTCAGGTGGGCATGCAGAGCAGCCAGCAAAGGGCCAAAGAGGAATGCAGTGGTGGGGTCGGGGAACTTACGGAGCTCGGTTTAGACAAAGAAACAAAAAAATCACACTGAAGTTGCATCCAAATCCCAGGTATGGACAGCAGCAGGCAAATTTCTCCAGCTACACAGGGCAACTCAGGCCCAGAAGCTAATAAGGTGGCGGTGGTGCCAAGGTGGGAAGTGAGGGAACAGGGCAGTGAAGAGAAGGTACAAGGGCACAGGGGACGCTGGACTCTTCTAGAAGTAAGAATTGCCCTTGCTGGGCTGCCAATGAATATTTTTTAAAGTCTCAAATATTTGGAGACCCCATTTGGAATTTTTAAACAAAACCACAATTACCCTTGCGTTATGTAAAGAGTTGATAAAAGGATAACTAATGCTAACAAATCTAATTGAAAAAGAATAAACTGTTAAGTACATCAGAGGGAGCCCTGGAACTAGATGTAAACTGACAGCCTAATTGTGAATTATTTTTTACTCTTAAATTGATTCCCCAAAGACTTTCTGCTTAGCAAATCTTCTGGGAGACAATGCACAGAGGACTAAAAGGGCATTTTTCTATTTCGTCATTCAGACTGGCCGCCATACCAATGTGCTAGAAGCGAGCTTTGACTGGGACGTCACAGGTAGCAGCTGATGCTTTCAGAGCCCTCTCTCCTGGCTTCTTCCTCTTCACACATCAGCAGGGAACGCATCAGCCAAATGCACGTGGGGAAATCAAAGCCAGGAGAAAAGAATAGACGTGTCCCAGATCTTTTAGTTCTCTTGCCTCCAAGTCCAAGTTTCTTTCCTCTAGCCATTCTCCTAGCACGTGACACTCCTGGGCACTCTGCGACACTGCTCCCCACTTCTCGTCTCTGACCTGACAGGCGGCACCTGGGGAAATGCTGCTCAGGAACACAGCCTGAGCCCGCCTCTCCAGGCCTGCCTGGTTCTCACGTGAGGCGGTCAGTCCTTTCTGTAACATATTCTGGAGAAGCCCTCAACCACCAAGGCCTTGATGGTCCCTGCGATCAGTCCCCCAGTCAAGTCTGCTCTCTCCTCCCCGACAGGGCCACAAGAACGCATGCAACTGTGGGAAATACAGGCCTTCCCTGCATTAAAAATTAAAGCGGCTAACATATTGAGCACCGACTGGTTGCACACTTTGCTAATTACACGTTACCTTAGCTACGAAGCCACCCAGCAAAGTATTTTTAGTGCCGCTGCAGAGATGAGGGTAGGAAGGCCCAGAAAGACTAAGCGGCTGGCTGGGGTCACTCCACGGGTTGCTGACACAGTACTCGTAACTCCAGTCCGCCAGAGTCTAGAAAGTGCGTTGTTCTAACTCTACCACACTGCACACGCTGCAGACTCATGCCAAGGTGAAGAAAAAGTGGGCTAAGACAGAAGCTTTTTCCTCTCCACTGATGATCCCATGGTCTCTCAGCCAACAGCCCCAACAACCCCACCAGCCCCAGGCCCAGGGAAGCTGACAAGAGTCAAAGGCTCCCAGAAGGCTTGTCCTGGCAGCTGCCCAGCTGACTTATGCTAACACAGCAACAGACACAGGAAAGGCTCTGGAGAGAGTGGAAAAGCACCAGACACTAGGCCACCGAGGGGAGAGGAGTGATTCCTGCAGCTTGGACAGGATAACCTTGCTCTATAGCCACCACCATCAAGGGGAGACCAGAGGAAGGGCACACAAACTAATTATGTGTCTCAGCGAATCATGACTGTCGGGCCAGACCCAAAGAGGGTCATGTGCCTCCAGGGTGAATCAGCAAGCATGGAAGAAAACCAGCCTTTGCCCCGGCACATCCCAGCAGCCTGGCCCGCTTTGGCCCTCCACAGAAACCCCGCCACTCCAGGTCCTCTGAGCAGAGGCAGAGAGCAGGCACCACGGGCAGCTCCGCGGCCAGCCGAGAGCATTAACAGGCTGGCGGAGGCAGAAACGCAGTGAGGGCAAGCCCCCAACGTGAAATTTAACAGGGGCCCAGTCAAAGCGAGAAGGAAGAAGGGAGCACCTGGGATTTCCAAAGAGAGGGCCTCCTCAGTCGGGCACTGGGAGGCGGCTCACCAGCGGCAACAAGGTTCTTCTAAAACATCTGAAAATCAAACATGCCTGAGTCTGTGGAAAACGCAGGCCAGGACACTCACAGGGTTGTTTCTGGAGGTTTTCTGTCCTCTCACGTTTGCTTGGGCTGAGATTAAACTACATATAAAAAAACCTCTGTGCAGCTTACCCAAAAGTGCTTCCAGGGAAAACAGTCCTGGGATCTAACGAGCTGTTACCCTGCTTAATACAGGCGCTCAGATTCATTAGGAAAGGGGCCGTTTGCGAGATCAAAAATTGGCAGCCAGTGGGTCAGATTAACCCCATGGGTATGTTAGCATGTTTAGAATTTTTTCATATAATGAATTGGCAACATTTAAAAACTGAAAAGTTTCCACACAAAACACTAAAAAAAATCTGAATTTCTAGCATCTTCTAGGTAAAACAACTGAAAAATCTGGTCTCACTGGGCAAGCAGCACAAGTAGAAAGAAACTGAATGGACACTGCCCCCTTTAGGCAGGCCTGTTTTCCAGTTCCATCCTGGCCCCTCCTTTAAGCCCCCTGACTGACCCCTAGAGGCATCTGATTGCTCCTCCCAGTTCAGCCCAGTGAAGGGACCCAGGCTTGCCGTGACCAGGACTGCCACCGGGCGGCAGCACTGGTCTGTGGCTGAGATTGCCGTGGGCAGCGCCTGTGAGGGAGCTGAGCTCAGCACATCCTTTCAGCAGCAGACACCCCTCTTCACAGGCACCATTGGACTGACTCTGAGAAGCAACGGCAGCTCATTTCAACATCCCCACTAGGCCTCAGTGACCTAGGAAAGGCCACCGCCTTGGCTTGCCCTCTCCTTCAGCCACTACCTTCCACATCTCCCAAATCATCCCTCTCACAGCGAGCAAGCATCTCCAGCTGATCAGAACTTCTACCTTCAGGCAGGTTCGCACCACAGGCCTCAGGCCCTAAGAAGCAGGGAAAAAACCCTCATCTTTTTCAAAGGCAGTTTGTTCACGTGCTCGATACTTCCCTTTGCTCCCTAATCAACACTCCCTTTGCTCGCTAAGAATGACTGGCAGTCAACTTCATGAGGCAGCAGGTTCCTGGGCCTTCTCCTGCCCTTCCCTTGCAACCTCACCAGCGGTGTCTTCAGTGGCGCCATTTAGCATAACCGACAGTCCCTTAAAAGAGACATTTGGTGCTCTGCACTGAGACCTTTAAAACTGCTCATGCCATTTCATCCAAAACATGATTCACTGTTCCTACCATTTAGTCTAAAATGCAGGAAAAGTCTTACATATTTGGTGACATATTTATACTAATGAAATAACCCAAATGTCCAGCGACAAGAAAAATTTTTAAAAACAAACTCTGCTGTAGTCCCACTTGGTGGGCCATCATGAGCCATTAAAAAACATTATGACCATCAAGACCACGTGCTAAGAGGAAACGATGCTTATGATACAGCAGTCATAGCAACTATAGGTAACGGTGTGAACAGTAATAGCTACCAAAACTCTATGCCAAGAATGAGTAAAAGATAACAAAAAGTTAAGTTCTGGGTGGCGCTAGACCCCTGGGAGTGTGAACCCTTTCTGTGATCTCTAGCAAACTTTCTCTGACGCGCACATCCTGTACACAAAACACACGTGTAAGACGCTGGAAAATCTGATAGTAACTATTAAGCTCCCTGGTATGTTCTAATTGAAATTTTGGAAGTTCCCATAAGCCTCCTGTTATCATGGTAGAACGGCTCTTGGGAACCTGCAGCTGAAGGACTCAACGCAGCCACACTAACACAAAGCTTCCAGGGCTTTCCAGAGTCCTTAAAGCCCAGTCTGTCCTACCCAGAAATGCCTGCATCGCCCAACTCCTAAGGACACCCTCAGCACCATCTAGAAGACAGCATGAGATCAAAATGGTTCTCAGAAGCCACTTTAATCACATTTTGCACTACACAGGGACAGGGGGAGTGGGGTGAAAGACGGTGACTGTTTTCGAGCAAATTCACTAAACCATGGTGACAGCCCAGGCTTCCAAGAACAGAAACCTGTTTCCTCTCCCTAGGGAATCCCATTCCTGAGCTGAGAGGACAGGATGTCAGGAAGAATGAGCACAAAGGACAGGGCAAACCAGGGAAGGGAGACAGGCAGCATTTTGAATTCTTCCCTGGGCAAACTGGGACTAGACAGGTAGGCAGTCCTCCTAAAGGCAAAGGCTGGATCCCAGCCACTTCCCCCTGAGGCCAAACCGCCTCCCCAGGGAGAGGGAGCCCCAGCGTTCAGGTGGTGACACTCCTCCCAACAGTGCACCCAGAAGCACAAAAGCTGTGGCCACGATACAACAGATGCAGACTGCAGACCACAACCCTCAAGGACCTTTGTCTTCGCTGGCCCCCCAGCTGCCGGCGTCTGCCTGGCTACAGACGAGCAGCCAGGGCTTCTGTGGCTGGGTGGTGGCGGAGAGGCCAGAATAAGCAGCAGAGCAAATGAGATGTGAGTTCTAGGGCCAGGCAGACATGGTGGCAGGTCCAGTCACAGCCCACGGAAGGACCCACTGGGCCCTGTGTCCGCTATTAACTTTTCTCTGGGCGGTTTCTGTTCAGGACGGCTTTAGGAGCAAACTCCAGTTTGTCCTTGAGGCTGACCACCTGGGTGTGGTCCTTGCCTAGGAGTTCATCCAGCTTGCGGTCTTCGCGGCGCTCGGAGATGCTCTTCTCCTCCTCCACAGCCTGGGGCTCCTTTCCCCTGATGAACCATTCCAGGTGGTAGCCCACCGCCCCAACCACGAAGGCCACAGGAAACGTGACATAGGGAGCATAGGTCCGTACCACGGTCCAGAACACAGGCCACATGACATCTGCAGAGGAGCACAAGACAGCATGAGGGAGAAATCACATGCACTCCCACCAACTCCACACGCCCCACCAGGGGTCTCCACTTACCAGGCAACCCGGCACCATGTACCGAGCATCCACCCCATGCAGAACAATGCAAGAGGCTGCCCTGCTTTATGCAACACCTGGGTCCCTGAAACAGTCTAGGAAATTTTGAAAGAGTCAATTGTTAGGGAAGGAGGGAAGAATCCCCATTTTATGTACTATGACCGTTGTGATTCAAGACAATGCTCCCACAAAAGGGACCTCTGGGCCTTACCTAATAAAGCATCAGGCCTGTTGTTGACCCCAGGTCCACCCTCCAGTTTGCTAACATTTCAAGAATGGGAAAGAACCTTTCTCTGCCTGACACATTTTTCTGCATGAGCACAGCCAGCCACCCTTTGCCCAAATGCACAATCCTCAGTCTCCTGGTTCCAGGATGAGTAGTTCCTTTGCCTTACATAAAGGAACGTCTTTAAGCAGCCAGAATCTCAAATTATTTTCAACCACTCTGGGTGATAGGTAGATAAATGCATTTTTCCTATTCTGAACTTCCTTTCTCTCACGAGACATACCTAGACTTTAAAAATTGCTGGCCAAACCACTTGCAGAATAAAATACGTTCTCTTCAGCCAAACCCATATCCTCACATTTGCATAATAAGCTCATAAATAAATTCTGAACCCAGTGGGACTTGAAAATTCTCACTATACAAGCCACGGCAGGGGGAAAAAAAAAAAGTGGGATGGCTCCAGCAGCCCCTGAACCACCACCAAAATGATGTCAGTATACAAACACCGCATCACTTCAATAGTATCAAATGATTGATATTATTAGGAATTAGCAGTGATTACTCACAATCAACACAGTAACAAAAGCTAACATTTATTTAGTATTTACTATGTGCCAGACCTTGGCCTAAGCACTTTATATACACTATCTCCTTGAATCCTCATATCTACCCTGTGAAGTAGATGGTATTTCAGAGGTAAGTAACTTGCCCAAAAATCTCAACAGAAACATCATGCCACTTGTGCCCTTTTAAGTATTTCTCCAACTAAGCTGTCTGTTGACTAAAGTGAATAATCAAAACCTCACCAAGGATAAGATGACTCTCCCTCTCCTTCTCTTGTTGGTTCCAATTCTCTTTAGAGGAATCCCAGCATTTTGTGGGCCCAAGACTATAAAGAAAGAGGAAAAATGCAGCGGCGTCTAGTTTCCCTGATAGCCCTTTGTCTTAGCACCAGGCACTATGCTGAAGAGTGCACACACTAGTCATCATATGATCGTCACAACACCTCTATGAGGTGTAATTATTAGCCCAGAGTTTTGTCTAAGGCCACAAAGGCTGAGGGACATTAACTTGCCCAAGATGCCTGGAAGTCATAGTCACTCATTTTAAACCCACGCCTCAACATCAAAGCCTGTGCTCTTCCTAGCGGAAAGAACACACTGCAGAGGGGTCTGTTTTCTGTCCAAATCTGGAACTAGGGGACAGCTTCCTGTAGTTCATTTTCCCATCGGTTTGGCATTTTCACTACCTAAAAGTTTCTCTTTTTGCAAACTGTAAGATTACAGATATGGGTGAAATTACAAGATTTAGAAGATGTTTAGAGGCACCCCGGCAGAATCTCAAACCTAATACTTCTCCATTTTCTTACCTACCTTTGAAAGAAGTTCTCTATAAGTAAACACCCAAGACAGTAACTCTCCATTCAGATTTCCAATTCGTCTTAAATCGTATCACGCATGAGTCCACAACTAATATCATCTCACACACAGCAGAAAGTCTCTCTCGGTTGTTCTGCTCATCTTCTAATCATCCCCAAATCAATTCATTCATTTAACACTTGGAACTACTTTTTCTGTATCAGACTGTGCGAGCCTACCGGCAACTAACCTGCACTTCTCCCAACACTTTCAGTTTCTTGGCTGTGTGGGCCCACCTTGCTCTACCCATTCCCCAGCCCTCCCACACCACCTGGCTTTAAGGTGCTCAGAGAGTTTGCTGAATGAATGAATGACAGCTCAAGCAACTCACGAGTGTAGAATCACGGCAGTGATCCGCCCACCCGCCCTCCCAAGGCGGCAGGAACACAGCAGGTGTCTGCTGATTACAAGCCAGACACTCTCTCAAGCCATCCCCGGGGTATCAAACCAAAAGAGGCGAAAGTGTCTCGCAAATACTGTGCCGCCTACTTCCAGTCCTGCGTGAAGGGGACCGAAGCGTCCAGTAAAGGTCAAGGGTGGGTGCTGGGAAATCTGTCCTTGTGGCCCAATGAGACCTGAAGCCACTGTCCGAGGTTTAAGAATTGCTAACAAGCTGGGAGAGAGAAGCCTGAGTGTTAGAAATAACCCGGCCCGACATTCAAAGCCCGGCCCATTGGTGGGGGTGGGGGTGCAGGTCAGGCCCGGGTACCGGCATCTACCTTCTCCTTCCGCCGGACTCCGGGTCC
Source organism: Solenodon paradoxus (assembly GCA_004363575.1). Classification (NCBI taxonomy): domain Eukaryota; kingdom Metazoa; phylum Chordata; class Mammalia; order Eulipotyphla; family Solenodontidae; genus Solenodon; species Solenodon paradoxus. The sequence goes on from RJWH01002414.1 coordinate 150,858, forward strand.
CCCGCCCCTATCCCACCAGGTTCAAGGCCTCGTCGGCCTCCGTCCCCCGCACGCGGCCGAGAAGGCAAAGGCCCGGCTGCAGGTCACGGGGAGCCCCGGGTCGGCTTCCGAGCCGGGGCAGAGAAGGAGGCGGTCGGCCTGGCCACCCCGCCCTTAACTCAAAGGTCACTATCAGAAGCCGTCATCACGGCTAAGGGTAGCCCCGGCTGTCGCTCCCGGAAAGGAAACGGTCCGCGGGAACGGCGTGCTCACCTGCGCCGCTGCCTCACTCCTCCGCCCCGCCCGGCCCGGCCCCGACCCTCCGCCTGCTTGTTCCGAGCACCGACGTCGGGTTCCCAGGGGCCTGCAGGTCCTGGCCCCGGAGCCCCGCCCACCGGCCGCCCCTTGCTCTCGGAGCGCAACGATTGGCCAAGCTCCCGCCAAAGGACCGGAAGAAGCTAGGCGTCCGTCGCGGAGTCCCGCTACGCTGAGTGAGCACAGAGCCCCCTGGTGGCCAGGAGGTTCCCCAAATGACGTCACCGTGATTTTTCGCGTGGAGAAAAGTGAAAGGTCATTCATTCATTCATTTATTCAACTGATGTTTATTAGGCGTCATCTAAAACCTAGATCTGGACATACAAAAACAAAGGACATGATCCCTGACCTCAAGAAGCTCTTCTTAGGAGAATATAGTCTAATGCTTAACTCTTTGGAGCTGGGCCCGCTTTCTAACCTTTTGACCTTGGGTACGTTACTCATCTGAGCCTCCTTTCCCTCTTACGTGTAAAGGAAATCACACATTTCACAGAATGTCGTGAAGGTTAGGTGAGATAATGTATGGAAAGTGCTGTCTCAGGCATGTAGCAAGCAGGGAAATGATGCTATTATTAGTCTACAAGTAATTGAAATTTAGTAAAATCTGTCTTACTTGACTCCTCAGGAACAAATATTCACTCCCTCCTCTGTGTTCCCCACTGTGCCTTCTATTATCATGCACAGAAAAAAAGAAAATGCCAAGTTTCAAGTTCTGTAATGGCCCTCTCTAACCCTGCCTTCCCATCCTCCTTCCACTAGTCTCAGTCAAGCATATTTATCTTGCTTTATAACACACACTAAACCCCCCACCCCATATTTCCTCGTGCCAAACAAACTGTTTCACAGCTCTGTTTCTTTATTCTTTTTTTTTTTAATCCTCCTATAGTGCCATTCCCACCTTTCTTTACCAATGGCTCATTTTTCAAGCTTTACAGATACCTCCATAGGAAGCCTCCTAGATGTATTATCAGGTTAGATACGCTTCCTCAATGATTTCAGAGTTCAATCCCAGTTTCTGACAGTGGTGGTGAAGAGGAAAAGAACAGTATAAAAAAAATGAAGGAAACTCTTATTAACTGAACGCATTAACTAATTGAATATGTAGAGAGGAGAGGGGAACAGAGCTGCCTAGAGTATCATTTGGTTAACCAATTAACATGTGCTAGGCAGTGAGGTGCAGAAATGATGGGGACCATTCTGCCCTCAGGTGTTCTCTGACAGGGAAGCAGACAGTTAGTGTCAGTAGAGTGTGACAGGTGTGACAAATGTATGCTCAAGTAGCAAAGAGGAGACGCCCCAAGAAGAATCCAGAAAGGCTCCTCAGAGGAACCTGCCCTTGAGTTGAGTTTCAAATGGCTCAATATGATGGCTGGCAGTTCCATCAGATAGAACCAAGTAGGGCTTGAGAGTAGATTTAGGATTTAGACATGTTTTCTACTTCCTGTTAATCTCAGAAAAGCTATTTATATTCTTAGTTTAAAAAAAGAATAATAGGTGCACCCTAGTAGAGAAACGGCTGGGTCAATCGCCTCTGAAGGAGCAGGGCACATACCCCTGGGTTCGAGTCCCAGGTATGTGGAAAACAATGTAAATTAAATTAAATTAAGATGCCTCCGCCTCCTCTCTCTACCTGCCTGCCTGCCTACTTACCTTCACTCCTACCTGCACCTTTCCTTTAAAAAAAAAAAAAAAATAGCAGCCACCATCTAGGGTTGTTCTGAGTACCAGATCAGCTAAAGTATAAAAAGTGCTTGGCACAGTATTTGGCACATCCTAAGTGCTAGGCAAATGGGCCACAGTTTTAGTATTCCCCACATCTGTTCCTTCTTCTGTAATGTCCTCGGTCCATTTACATATATTTAGTAAACCAGACTGTAAGTGATATATTCAAGGCCTCTTCCTCTTTGCATTATCTCCCAGATCCAACATATAGCACTTACTATATGAATGTCTTTCAAATTTATCATTATCATCTCTTACCTGGATTACTTTACTAACTCCTTTCATGGTCTTCCTGCCTTCCATTGCCCCCTCCAATTCATTTCTATTCTGTTAGCCAAATAGTCTTCCAAAAACTTAAATAAAACATGAAATATGTAACCCTCCTAGCCTGTAAGTCCTTTCTGGATACATTTCTATGTTCTTCATACCCCTGTCCTAGCCTGTCCCCTCTTCCCAGAACCTGTTCTTCATCAGTCCCCATACACATACCTTCCCAAGCCTTTGCTCAAGCTGGTCTCTGCCTGAAAGAAATATCCTCTCTTCTATAATGACAAAACTCTAATTCATCCTACAGACCCCAGTTCAAAAGGTCCCTCCTGCAGAAAGCTTTCCTAGACTCTCTAGCTACTAGATGCTCCCTCCTCTGGTACTTCTCTGGGAGTAGGGACCTCTCTTTGTGCCTTATCTGGTGGTGTCATATTGGGAGCAATTCAAACACAGAGGCTGGATCTAATCCCTCTCTTATTCATGGAGTCCAGCATCACCATCTAGGCCACAGTTATTCCAAAGGAGGTGTCCCCATATCAGCCCCAATGGGAACATTTTAGACATCAGGTCTATAGCAGGATGCCCACAGTTATGGATCCAGAACTGTTCCTCTGTGCCCACTCTTATATGTCTCATGAGCCCAGAAAACCTGGCCTAGTCTCTGGAAGAAAACATAGACCAATAGAAAGCTATATAATGTAGAGTTAAACTCAGACTCAGCCACTTTGCTGCTTCAGGAAACCCTCAGTTTTCTCATCTGTAAAATACTGGTAAATTGCTTCATAGGATTGCTCTGAGTATCATCCAGTTCAACCAAGTCCCAATTTTAGAGATGAGAGAGCTGAATTTCAGAGAGGTTAGGCGAGGTCTCACTTGGCAAGTCTACAAGAAATAGACAAACGAGCAATTCCAGTGGAGACTCTTGGACAACCATCCAGTGCTCCCAGAGCAGCTTCCCATCAGAATCACCTGAAACACTGTCTAAAACTCATTCAGGAGCAGAGAGTCTATTCACTAAGTTTTGGATAGGTCCCAAGAAATTTTTTAGAATCAGCTCCAAGCTGTGTCACTTTGGGGAATTTGGATTACTTAGCAATCCTCTCCACTTTCCAAAGACCTCATGAGTCACTTCTTCCTCATCTGTGACTTCTTCCTTCTCAGGGGAATCTTCCAAGCCAGACTGCAAATGATTTGTTTATGCCACGTTCCTGATCAAAACCTTCTGTGGCTCCCCAGGGCCCTGAGGATCCAGGTCCAGCCCATTCAAACTGACCCCAAAGTCCAGCACAATCAAGCCTCTGGACTCCAAAATGCCTTTCTCTCTCAGGCCTTTTGCACAGTTGTTCTCTAATCTTAGAACATTTTTCTCCGCCCCAGCCTTCCTTCAGTGGCTAATACCTAGTCATCTTTACAGCACTCAATGTTATATTGCAACTGCTTGTGTTCTGTACTTATCTGCTTTTCCCAAAAGACCATAAGCTCCATAAGGGTCAAAGCTACACTTGTTCAGGGTTATCTCTGGTGCCCAGCTGAAGCAACATTGGTTCTCAATCAATGCTTGCTGAGTAAATGAATGAGAAGTATTGGCAAGTCCAGTGTGACCAAAAGGGCAGCCAACCCCTTGGAAGGCTATTCCTCCTGCCTCAGGGTGACACATCAACCCCAAGGACCATTCAAGGCATAGAAAGATGGCACTCTGGGTGAAGGCTCATCAAACCTTTTCTGGGCTTGAAATGTCATAGAGCTAAAAGCTAACCGTTTGTCATTTTCAGACCTGAGTCCACCTCTGGCTTTGGACAGGTCACTTATCCTCTCCTGAGCTCCAGCTCTCTCCATCTGCCATCAGGATGAGCGTGTCGCACTTATCCCTTGCCTGACCCACAGTGAGCCCCCAATAAGTCTTAGCCATCAGCAGTAGGTTTTGATGCCATTCAGCTACCCAGGAAAGTTCTGCTCTCTTCCCCTTCCAACCCCACCAAAGTGCCCACCTAGGGTATCAGAACGTGTGACAGCACTAAACCGAACAGTTTTTCTACTGCTGATCAGGAATGACCGGCACCGAGGGAACGCAGCTCCCTTATGGGAAAGGAAACCAGCATTTGTCCATGTGTAAGAATAACGACACTCCCTTGGTATTGAGCACACACTGTGTGCCTACAGCTCTCGCTTCCGTCTCGGGTGAACTCTCAGAAGACCAGAAGGCAGAAAGGCAGACGGGCTGAACCCAGAGAGGAAAGTATGTTGAGACCCTTTCCTTCTTTACCTCCCCACCCGCTTCCGCCTTTCCAGGAGGACTCGAGTCCTCCGGTGGCCACCAGGGGGCCGGATCCCCTTTCCCCAGCTGGCCCTGGAAACCCGCTCTCCGCAAACAAGTGGGTGGGCTCCTGGCCTCTCCTCCCCACGACCCCTTTCCCCCCACGCATGCACAGGGCAGAGGTGGCTTCTCCTGGAGAGAGCAGCTGGCTCGAGTGCAGTTCTGCCGTTTTATTTTTCCTGGGATACTCAAGGGGATGTGGGAACAGCCACAGGTGTGGTGAGGGGAAGCCCCCATCTCCCCTCCCCAGCGGCCGGGGGAGGGGAGAGGCCCAGGCGCCCTGGTCCTGGGTTGGTCCAGCCACTGCGGTCCCTGGGCCCGGTGGGCGGAGGGTTGAGGGTGGAGCCCCTAGGAGGGTGGGGCGGGCTCCTAGGCGGGGTTCAGGATTCTTCATAAAAAGCCACGAAGCTTGATCCCCACGAAGCCCAGCCCCGCGGGGTGTGGGGGTACGCAGAGCCCAGATGGGGGACCCGGCCCGGCCTGGCCCATGGGTAGAAGTAATGGCAGAGATGGTGCCCGTGGGGAGGAGGTGGGGACAAAGCGTCGGACCAGAAGGGAGGGAGTCCAGCTGGGGGCGCAGCGCGGAGAGGCACGACCCCCAGCCCAGCCCGGGCGCCTTCGCGTGGGGTCAGGAAGGTAAAAAACCCACGAGAGTGTGATGGGCAGCAGGAGCCGGGGCGTGCGGTGCCGGCGGGGCGGGCGCACGGGGCGGCCCGCGTTCACAGTGACCTCGACGCTGGGTGTACAGTACGGGTAGAAAACCTCGGGCCCGGGCCGGGGCTGGGCGGGCCGGGCCGGTCACAGCCTGGTCTGGGCCTCGGGGATGTAGATCTCGATGCTGTCGGCGCTCTCGGTGGCCGAGCTGTGGCGGAAGGAGGCGGCGCGCTTGGCCGCCAGGAGCCGTTTGCGCGCTTCCTGCCGCTGCCGGTCCACCGAGTCCAGGGAGCGCTCCTTCACCGGCACGCCCCGGCCCCGCGAGGGCTTCTTTGGTATCGGCGGAGGGACCTTCTTCTCCTCCTGCGGGGAGGGGCAGCCGCTTAGTTTGGGGGCGAGGTCCCACCCCGACTTCCTAATGCACGCCCCTAAGGACCAAAGGAATCTAAATCTTGCAGATCTGGCACGTGAGAGGTCAGAATCCGCCGGCACCTGAAGCCTCAGGTGCATTTGTTCTGACAAGGTCAAAAAGCACTTTTTTTTTTAATTAAAAAAAAAAAAGAAAGATCGGTTCGCGCGCCCCCTGGTGGAGCTGTTCTCTACAACTCGCGTCAGAAGCGAAGGTCTGGATTCCGCTGGGGACACGAGCAGCTCCGCGGCCCAAGCAGGGTAACCGGGGTTCACATAATAGGGGCTCATGAGCACCATCGCGAGCAAGAACTATCGAGACAAAGACTGAGGGGACCCGCAACAGAGGCACAGTGTCAGAACTCTGCCTAGGTCTGAGTCGGCTCCCTCGAACTCCAGCTGGTTCCAAGTGACTGGCTGCAGCCTCCTCTGGGTCTAGCAGCCCAAGGGGTGGGGAGCTCTGGAGTCCATCAGAGAGCAGCGGCCAAAAGTGTGGTCGTTTTGTCACCATCCCCTACTGAGGGCTGCTTTTGCTGCTATGAGTGTCTCCTCTCCTCTGTCCCCGCTCCTCCCACAGGTCTCGGGGGAAGGGCATTTCCCAGGATCTGACCCTTTGGCATGCTGGGACCTCTCCACACCTTGGGCTCCAGGAGTTTCCAGCTGTTGGCCTTGAGTTGCTGTAGCTCCAGGAACTTGAGGGTCACATCCTCAATTGAGAGCTGCAGGAGGTCCCAGAAGCCCGCCAGGTCCTGAAAGGTGGGCACGGGGAACGCAGTAGGGTCCTGTAGTGGAGGGGACAGGAGACACTCCAGCCTGGTGTTGTCCCAGCCAGCATCAAAGAAAGCCCCACCCAGCTCCAGTGTCAGGAAGGTCAACTTGGGCACAGCACCTGCTCTCACCTCTGGCACGGTCACACTCTAGGTCCCTCTCAGGTACGCCTCTGTGGGCTCTATGCCCGTGGCACTCACCATGCTTTGCTGACACAGCCGGAAGAACTGCTGAACCTTCTGGGACAGAAGAAGCTGTGTGCTGCCCACAGCACTGCGGATCTTCTCCAGAACTGGAGAGCGGAAAAAGGTTCAGCGAGGGGACTAAGGCCCCTCCGTCCCCAGTCTCCAGGAAGTCTTCCCTGACTGACTCGGAGTCCTCCAATTATCTGGCATTCTCCATTCCATTCTCATCCTGATTTTCTAATAAGAGCCTCCATTTCCTAATAAGTTCCTATCCTACTTCACCAAGGAGACTGTATCCTCAGACACTGATGTCCCTTCATTCATACAACGCACATGTCTGGAACAACTATCTTCCTATGTCCCTCTTCCCGCTGATGTCATAAAACGGTTGGAAGCTAGCCCTCACCTAGCCTCAGAGCCTTAGTCAGGTACTCACTCGAGGACCACCCACTGGTTGAACTGTCACCAGTGAGTAAAAGGGCATGCCTGGTGGCCTAGCAGATAAGGTCACTGGATGCAGTCTACAGACATCTCAAGGACCTGGATTCAAGACCTGGGGCTGGTAGGAACAACTGAGATGAACAACTAAATAAAGTGCTTCCTCCTCTCTCTTCCTGCCTGCCTGCCGACTTGCCCTCATTCCTGCTACACCTTACCTTTAAAAAAAAAGTAAAACAGAATTACTAAATGATTGCATTTGCTTTACTCTAGTCTTCCTACCCAGTATATCATTAACATGAGGGTTAGGGGACTAAGACTGTGCTCCCCTCAGATGGATTCATTGGGAAGGATCATGCCCTCCTCCGGGGCTGGAAGCAGAGCCAGCTGTCTCCCTGGCTGACTCTCCTTTATCTGCCCTAGACATGATCTGATATGCACAGCCGGCCCCTCTGCCATGAAATCCTAGTCTGACCACCTAGATCAGACCTGGATCCCCACACCAGTCCTGATGGGAATAGGGTGCCCTGACTTGGACTGGCAACCATCTCCTAGAAGGCCAAGCCCTTTTGCCTGGTCATGTTCCCCATTCTAGCCCTGGCCTCTGAAACTGTTCCCAGAGTCCTTCCAAGAGCTTCCATGCCCTGCAGCCAAGGGGACGGGGTCAGGTCCAGGGCCAGAGCATGGAACAGTGAAGGAAGCTCACGCCCATCTAAGGGGCTCTCCTATCTTGCAGCGAGTACCCCCTCCTCCAGCCCCTACCCTTAGCCATGAGCCCTGCGCTCAAGGGCAGCGTCCTCACTCACTCTCCTCTGGTAGCTCGTAGTCCTCCGCCTCACGCTCCATCTGCTGGCACCAGTGCTCTAGCTTCTCCACCTCCGCCCTCAGCATCTTGATGAACCACTCACCGTCCCGTGGGCAGGGGGACGTGCGGCCTGAGTCGGGGAGGCTACGTGAGCCGCGCTCCATCCAGGAGTCACGGCGGCCGGAACCCGGGGTGGGGGCAGGGGCTGGGCCGGACGACCCATCGCTGGCCGGCGGCTCATACGGCAGTGGGTAGCCCTCACGGTAGGCCCACTGGCCCTGCGTGTGGACCGTGCGGAAGACTGAGTAGGTGGGGGCCCGTGGCCCGGGTTGGGGCTCAGAGGCGTGCCTCTGGAAGGAGCGTCCGAACTGCAGGGCCTTGTCCTCTGTGGCTACTGTGGCCAGGCCGGCCAGGCCCTCCAGCTCCAGGTCTGCCTGCACGCCAGCCGTCACACTGTTGGAGCGCTTGAACCTGGCCCGCCTGGTAAGAGAGAGAGTTGTCATCACACCCCTTGCCTCGTCTTTTCTATCCCCCACCACCCCTACCCCATGCCAAAAGGACAAGGAATGAGAAAGCAAACCTACAAAGTGATGGCCATTAATCCACAGCCTTTAAATCCAGTCTGTGCAACTAAGAGGCTCATAGCATACTGTTCAGAATATGTATTCAAAATATCTAGCAACCTGCACCCATGGGTGGAACAGATGCTGGCACCCACTAATCAGAACAGACACAGCCTAAGTCGTCTTAGAAGCTGGATGCTGGGGTGGCCAGAGGGGCCAGGATGCACTCTTTACAGAAGCACTTGAGGATTTTAATAAATAGTATGTCTTTGCTGGGTTACCTGCTATATGGGAATGTCCTCAGCCCTAGAAAGAGATGAATAAACTAAGGCCCAGAGAGGCCCACAGACCTCCAGCTATATATGAGCAAAGATAGGATTTGAACCCTGGGCTGCAGGCTCCACAGTCCAAATACTTCCCACTGCCCAGCTGCAGGGAAGAACTGCCTTGGAGCTCAGAGGGGTGTGTACGCGCATGTGCACATGCAGCTGGAAGGACTTCTCCTCAAGGGATCCCCAGGCTCAGCCCAGAGCCTGTCCAGATGCAGTCAGCCAATGCCAGTGGAGTAGCATTAAGTTGTTGGCAGGAATGACACAGGGCCTAGAAATTTCTTATCTTTGAGTTAATAATATGCAAATCCTATGCACCACAGGAAGCCAATTGGCCTTGTTCATTCCCCCCACCCCCACCCTGAGTTTAAAATGGGGGCTCTTTTCTATGAAGAAATCAGCAGGCTCCAAGGTGCATGAGGCTGGGGTTAGGCTAAACTTGAAGGAATGGGAGTCAGGAGATGGGGGGAGTGGGTAGGGGTAGGCAGAAGTTGGAGGTCTATAAATTACTGTAAAAGAGAGGCGTAGATGTCCTAAGCTAGCTCCACTTCTGTATGGTCAGAAGAGACACGGGCTTGAGGAGTTAGCTCTAGGGACACCTCCAGCTTCCCAGGAGACTCCTCCAAGCCCCCACAACGTTACCTTCCTCTTGCTGCCCAGGCCTTCTCTCCCTGCCCGCCTTGCCTGCCTGCTTCCCTCCAGCTGGCAGGCTGCCTGCTGGGAGCCTGTTGCCATAGAAACCAGGCCCAGAAGGATGTTGCAGGACCCAGGAAAAAGAGATGCACTCGTGTGCAGTTTCCAATGAGCCCTATGTCCCAACCCCCTCCCAGAGAGAAAAAAAGTGAACACACATCTGCACTGCCTGCCACATGGCCTTCACCTCGGTATCTGCCCTGTCCTGCCCTGGTGAAGACTTACATCACGCTTTGCCTTTTAAACACCTCATTTCAAACACCTCTCCCTTCGCTCAGCACAGCACAGAAGAGAGCACTAGACTAGAAGCAGATCCGGGTTTTAATGTTATGTGCCTTTGGGAAGTCACTCACCCATTATCTAGGTCATCATATGTATAGATAGATAGATAGATACATAGATAGATAGATATAGATATCTATATCTGTATCTGTATCTGTATGTTTGTGTGCATATGTCTGTGTGTGTACAAAACATGATTGCTTATATGTAATCATACACACATGCAAACACACACATAATGGATGACAGATAGATAGATACCAGCAATTGCCAAGGTACCTCCTCTAAAATTACCTTACATATTTTAAGATCTGGGGTCCAACAGTCCCTCGCCAGTCTACCCAGGACAACCCATTCCCTACTCAAAGTCTTTCCACAGCATTGGCAGCAAGCACTTACCCGATCCTCTTCAACCTCATCTGCCCTGCATTCTCCCAGTTCCCCGAGCAGAGTACCTGTGGCCCTGACTCCAAGCCTTTGCACACGCCATTCCCCTGCTGAAATCCCTCCTCCTCACTCCCTGTCCACTTCCTGCTTAAGTCTCCTCTGTCTCTGCAAACCACCTACTGCCAGCAAGGCCATTCTCAATAGGTACCTCCCTCAGCATCTTCTGGCATTTGGAGGCAGCCCTGCTTTTTGGATAAGTTGTCCTCTGTTTCTGTTGAGTCTTGTGTGTATTTTATGTGTTTGGGGTCTGGTCAGTCTTTGGCTGCTTTAAAGCTCCAACAGTTGGAACCTATTTGCAAACCCAGGCTCGTGTCTCAATAAATATATAACTAAAGATCAGACTTCTGCACACGGCATCCAGTTATGCCCATGAAGCATGCTCTGCCCTTTGGCACCACCAAGTTTGCTGCCTTTCACCCGTCCTCTGAGGGATCCTGAGAGGCTCACACAGTCTGGAACAGAAGCATAAGCACCCGAGGCTTCATGGCTCTCAAGTCGGCTCTCTCACAGGTCTATTTCAAGCAATACCAAAGAAGCTGGGGAGCTTCTGGGATTACTGAAAGCAGTCTTCTCCCACACTCCCAGCCAGGGGTCAGGGTTTTGCACAGCATACGCAGGAGCTGGCGTCCTTGTGCAAGTGATATTTAAAGCCAGAGGTCTGGGACAAGATCGCCCTAGAAAAGAGCAAGGAAACAAAGATCCAAAGCCTTGGAGAACACATACATCCCATAGGCAAATGGAGACAGTGTAACCCAGAGGTGTCTAAGTCAGAGAGGAGGAGGAAGAAAAGCAAGAGAAAGTCACAGAGAGACACACAGAGGACAGGCGAGTCTCAAGAAGGAATGAACAGCCAGCACGGAGATGCAGCCAGTTAAAAACGAAGTGTTGTGCACCCTGGTAGGGTAGCAGTTAGGTCCACTGCCTCTGGCAGAGTGCAGCACATATGCAAACCCAAAGACCCAAATTCACATTCAAGAGCCAGAAGGAGAACAACCAAGATATAGAACCAAAAATAAAATAAAACAAATAAATGCTTCTTTCTACTCTCTCTTCCTGCCTGCTTGCCTTTTCGCCTTCATTTCTGCCTGTCCCTTTCCTTTTGAAAAAAAAATTTTTTTAATGAAAAGTGTCTATTGATTTGGCAATATGGGAGCCATTGGCAATCAGGGCAAAGTCAGTCTGATGGAGAATGAGGGCAAATGAAGATGGCAGGGGTGATCAGGAGGTGGAGAAAACTAAGCAAGACAATGCTTTCAAAGAGCTTGGTTGAGAAGGGAAGCAGAGAGAAGATAGTTTGCCTTTAAGGAGAGGTATTGTGGTTATTTGTCAATTATATCTCAACGAAGCAGGAAAAAGAAAGGGGGTATATTTTGTTTAGGATGGATCTCACCGGCTATATCCCAGGGCAGAGACCCTGTGGGGTAGGCAGAATGATGGTCACCACACAAGTCCAAGTCCTAATTCCTGGAACCTGTGGAGATTTACCTTCCATGGCATGAGGGACTTGCAGATGTGATGACATTAAGGACCTTGAGACGAACTTCGATTATCCAGGTGTGTTCAATTTAATTCCAGGGTTCTTATAAGTGACAGAGGGAAGCAGGAGAGGCAGAGAGGTGGGAAGATGGGAGCAAAGTTGGAGGGATACAATGGAAGGACTCAACCCACCATTGCTGAAGACAGAAGTGGGCTACAAGCCAAGGAATGCAGAAATCTCTACCAATTGGAAAGATGACAAAATGGATTCTTCCCAGAGCCTCCAGAAGGGATCAGTTCAGCCAACGCCTTGATTTTAGTCCTATGAAGTCCAGCTCAGACTGCTAGCCTCCAGAAATGTGCATTATCTGATGTCATAAATGTGTGGTCACTTATTACCACAAAATTATGAATTTATTTAGAGTAACAAATGTATAATTTATTACTACAGCAGCAACAGAACCTATAAAGATAAATTGAAGGGAGAGAGTAGTACAAGGACCAGATAAAAGGAGGATAAGTAATAACATCCTCTGATCATTTAATATATCCCAGAATGTGCATGAAGAAACACACTCAAACCTCATAAATGGTCCCATGCTTCAGTGTTAGTATCACCCCTATTTACAGATGAGTAAACTGAGGCCTGGAGAGGTGAAGTGACTTCTTAAGGTCATCACTTATTCAGCTGCGGATGCCAGGTCTGAAACCATGCACTCGACTGCAGCCCCAGAAATGGGGGTGAGGAGGACTTTAATCAGGAAGACAGATGCCTCGACTCGATAGGCAGGACTGGTGGAGGAAGCAGATGCAAGTAAGCTAAGAGGTTGGTCCAGACATGGAGAAAGGTCTTTCCAGATGGCTCAATTCTGAATGAAGTGAGGGGGATGGGGGCTCTGTCTGCTGGAGATCTGGCAGCAGGGGAAGTGGGGAGAAGGAATGAGAATGAGCAGCCCTGAGCGGAGGCAGCCTAGTAGAGTGGTTAAGCACAAGCTCTCTGGAGCCAGACTGCCTGGGACCAAGACTCAGCTCTATGGCTTATGCCTCAGTTTCCTCATCTGTACATGAAAATGATGACAGTACTTGCCCATAGGATCGCTATGAGATAATATATGTAAAAAACTTAGACCAGCACCTGGCCTGCCCATTGTAAATGTCAGCTATTATTTGGAGAGGCAGGGAGGTTTGTAGCTCTCACAGAAAAGAAAGGGAGCTGGACAAATAAAAGAATGGGAATGCAGCACTGAGAGCCCAGCTAGGGCAGTCTAGTTATTATTACAATTGCGGTTGATCACTTCCATCTGTTCTCCCACGGCACTCTGAATAAACCCTCTCTTATCCTCCACATCACACTGCATTGTAGTTAGTTATTTGCATATCTGTCTCCCTTCTTAAATAGGGCAGTTGCTTGCATAAACATTGGCTGAATGGTTGGCTCCGTGCAAGAAAGGATGGTAGAGACCACTAATCATCGCCAGCATTCAATCTCCCTTTCTTCCTTAGTAACAGAATCCCACAATTTTAAGCTGAACACATAGCCACTTTGAATAAAGATTATTTAACCAAGCTCCCTTGCAGCTAATACAGGTAGCCAGTGTGGCTAAGTTTTAGCTCATAGGATATAAGCAGAAGTAGTATGTACAATTTCTAGGAAATTTTCTTAAAAGGAGAGTATGTGTTTCTTTGTTCCTTTCTCCTCCCTGCTGACCAGAATGCAGACACGATGGCCGGACCTCAAGCAGCCATCTTGGAACATGAGATGAAAGTCAAGTGCTAAGTATAGAGGAGCAATAAGCTAGAAGGAGCTTGGGTCCTGGCACTATGGAGCACCTACTAGACTTCAATGGACTCTCTGCCTCTATCATATTTAAGTCATTGTCACCTAGGGATTTTCTGTAATTCACAGCCATCCCTATTCCTAACCATAACACATGAATTTTCAGGGTAATAAAGTCCAGAGATAATGATCCTATTTAGTACTGGATCTGGCAATGCTTGCTGTGATCTTTGCCAATAACTGAATTTCAGTTATGAATTGTCAGTAATTCATAACAATGCCTTTCGTGATGTTTTCTCTCCAAGCCTTTTAACCAGGTTGAAGAGCTCTCCTTCCCTCAAGTTCTTCAGAGTGACAATAATCACATTCTGATGATTCTGGAAGTTGTAATCATGATGACACTTTAACTCTCTAAGGGATAACACACAAAGGGCTCTGGGAAGAAACTGGCATATTTATCCCAAGGGACAGAGTGTCCAAGAAATGTTCAACATCGAGGAGATGTCAAGAAGCTTTGCCCAGAGTATCTGGCAAGAGGTTGTCAGGGATGGGAGGACAGCGGGTGGGGAGGAGCGAGGACAGTGACATTTCAGTAAGGCCCAGTCACTGCTCTGTCTCTGACAAAGCATCTAAGAGCTTCAACATATAATTAATCAGAAATCCCTGAGTCCACCACCCCAGCCTGCGGACTGTGAGTCTGGGGTAGGAGACTTAGGAAGAGTCATGACAGTCAGTCAGGAACCGTCCAGGAGTGAAGAGGATGAGGAATGAAAGCAGAACCCATAGCCACAGTGGTCAGCCAGCAGTAAGTGGCCTTTGCAGGTCTGTTCCTGGAATATAACTTCATGAGGACAGAATCTTCCTTCCCCAGCTCAAGAAACTCCACTCTCTCAGCACAAGTGTACATGACATTTCCAAAGCCAGAAAGGACATGATGTTAAAGAGTCAGGGTGAGCAGTGGAGGAGGAAGAGTTCACCAAGAGGCCCTGGTTGGGCATAGTGGGAATATATAGGGTTGTCAGGTCAAATAAAGGACTCCCAGTTCAATTTTAACTTCACATACTAGATACTATTTTTTTTTAGTCTATTTCATGCAATTATTTGAGAAGTACTTATACTAGAAACTATTTTTGTTTACCTGATCATTCAATTTCACTAGTTAGCTGGTATTTTTTTTACTTATTTTGTTTCATTTTGCCTTGGCTAGACTGGAATTTAAGATAGAGTCTTAGCAGGAGAGATCTAGGCATGGAAAATACAAGGGAATTCCTATGGTGATCAGAGAATTAGAGACAAAGTCACATGGTTTATGTATTCTCAAAGGACCCCAGGAACAGTCTTGTCATATTCAACAAAGACTGAATGACTATATTCTTTTCCCATGGCCTAAAACATGCTGGATCTGGGAAGAGAGTGCTGTAGGATTCCTTGAAACAGGGCTGGTAACTGCTTCTAATGAATGGCCCCTCTTACCACAGGGCCTTAGCACATGACTGACTGGAGCATTCCTGTCTCCCATTTTCACCTAGTTAATTTTTGTCCACCCTTCAGCTCACCACTCAGATGCCACTCAGGGAAGTCACAGCAGGCCTTCTAGTTGGGGTAAAACGCCCATGATACACACTCTCATATGACACATGGCTCTCCCCTGTGGCACTGGTCACAGCTGTACTTCTACATCATTTATGAGATTCTTGAAGTTTAGTGGTAAGCTTCTCAGGACAGGTGCTGTGCCGGGCTGTGCTCACCTTTGTATCCTCAGTGCTCAGCATATGACTTGATAAACAATAGGGATCAACATCTGTGGACAAACAAGTCTTGGTGGAGGTGCAGTGGAGATGGAACTGGGAGAGCACCAGCCCCTGCCACTGATGATGGGCAACTGGAAGGACCCACAGACTCCTCCCAGTATGAGGGGAAATAAATGCAAACTCCTCACCCAAGAAGTTAACAGGGAACACCATGAAAGGCAGAAAAAGAAAGACCTTTCCTCCCTGGAAAATTTTAAAACCAAAATACAGAGAAAGAGAGAGGCAGAAATAAGACCACAGAGATGGGAATGAGGATAAGAGAGTCCAAGAAAATGGGATGGCAGGGAGACTGGGGGTGAGGCTAGTCCTGGATGTTTGCCTGGAAAGGCTGCTGGCATTCATGGCTTGATTTTATGTACCAGTTGGGCATGGTGTGTGGTAAATCATACTTAAAGTGCCAGGGACATAAGGGACAGAAAGGACAGCACAGGTGTATAACTAAGGATGCCTTCAGCAGACAAGACAGGGAGCCTGGCCAAAGAGACATGCCAGATTTCTTCTCTCCCCACCTGTCACCCCCGCTGTGCTCCCAGTGTGATCACCTGTCCCACGAAATTCAGCCTTCAGACATTTATCCAACACCATCTCCCTCCCGCAGCCCGCCCCACCAAGGCCCCACCAAGTACCTACATGAAAGCAAACCTACTCTGCCTGTCCCTGACTTCCCCTGACTTCATTCCAAATGCTTTTCAAACTGGTCCGCTTCCCTCTCAGCTACTCTAGAGGACTCATCAATACGGTGAACTGAACCAACTCAGGACACTCCCACCCAACGCCAAACAGAAATGCTGAATAAGGTCCAAAAGGTTATTTTGCTACAACGTCAAGTTTGAAAATAGAGAAGAGACATCTTCGAGCAGCAAAAATCCAAAAGGAAATTCAAAACCTGAATAGTGAGCGGGAATGTGAGCCAAGAGCAAACCACAGGACAATCAGGCCAGATATGCGAATGCCACACTGAACACCCAGGGAGGATGTGAGGAGACACCCAGCCTGTGCGGTCCAGGAGCTGGAAGGAGACCCCAGGCAAAGGACCAGCAGTCAAGGAAGGTTGTTTCATTTTCAGACTTGGACTAGAAATCTCATTTCATGTCAGGAAGGTGGACTGGAAGAGGATATTAAGAAATCAGAACATTTAAGGCTGTGTCATGTCTGGGTATGGGATTCAAACAAGTACTACCTGTGAGACACAAAAACCTCCAGGTGAGATAGTAACTCTAAAACTGGTCCCAAAGCAACACCTCCGATGGAAGAGGTGGGCCAGGCCGGTGCCTGCCAAGGCCCTGGAGGGGATGGCCTGAGGGTTTTCGGTCAGCGAACCCCAGTGCGACCTCAAGCCTGCCGCACCCGGAGCTCCTGGCCATGCGGCAGCTGCGACCAGTGCTGCTGCTGCTGCTGCTGCTGCTGCTGCTGCTTGGCAGAGTCCCCTGCCTGCTGCCAGCTCCTCAGAACCCAAGAGCCACCTGTGCGATGCCAAACAGGTTCTGAGTTGGGAGCCCGTGTCCCTGAGCAATGACCTCTGGGTGACCCCAGGAGAAGGCTCCCTGATCATCAGGTTCTCCTCTCCCCTCGACATCAATGCCTCGTCCTTGCCCATTTTTTGGTATGATGTCCATTACTGGGAAAAAGCGGGAATCCAAAAGGCTAAAGGCCCTTTCAAGAGCAACTCCGTTGTGCTGAATGATCTAAAACCCTTTCAAGTACAGTGTTTACAAGCAAAGGCACAGCAGCTTTGGGCACTGCAAAACCTCTCTAGACCTGGGCATTTAAGCAACAGTTCTTGCTATGAAACAACAGCAGACGCCTCTACCAAGCATCAGCAAATCATCCCTATCGCCATGGGAACCTTTCTGCTGCTGTCAACACCAGAAGGGTCCTGTCTCTTCTTAGTTCTGAAACACAGAGGCCTAGTTCAGCATTGGTTGCACTCTCCACCAAGCACCCCAGGACCCAGGACAGCCTGTTGTAGAGGTCCTGGACAAGGACAGCTTGCCAAGGGAAGATGCTTGCAACTCTGTCCATCACTTCCTACGCAAAGGAGTGACATGTTTTCCAGAGCACTTTGAACCAAAGTATCAATCTGATCCACCAGCCTATGGGAGGAGGACTCAGAGCCAACCCAGCTACTGATATGCCCATGAGGACCTCACGGAGCCCAGTACTCCACGTTCCTGCCAACAAAAGGCCCATCAGTGCTGGGGGGAGAGGGAGTGGGTCTTGTGGGGAAGACAGGTTCATTTTTTCTTTAAACTGAGAACTGTCTAAATCATAAAGGTTCTAAAATGACTCTACAGTTTCCAGGAGAATTAAGTTTTCTCTTCAACACTAATAACGGCATGTAATTGCTTGTTGACAAAGTGGTTCTGGAACTCTCTGCTTTTTGTTTACTGTTGGTTGAACCGGGCAGTCAAGAGAACAGGGACCTGGCCAGCAAGCTGGGCCCCCTCAGGGAGGTCATGCAACCTGTCCCAGCCTGTCCCAACAAGGGATGTTAAGCAGCCCTTCACATCATGCCCTTGCGCGGCCACAGTCATGGAGGAGAAGCCGTGGCTCTGCACGACTATGGCCCTGGCCTCAGCAAGGCTCACAGGTGAGCAAGCACATGAGTGAGCTGAGGCACCAAGAAGAGTGGCACCCCCCAGCCCACTCTGTGCATAAATAGAATATTTTCAGAAAAAGAAAAAGTGTTCAGAAGATTGAAGACAAAGATGGTGCAGAAAAAAAAAAGTAACTGCAAAGCAGAGAAATGAAACACTAAAGATAAAAGAGAAAGAAACAAGAGATGCTGGACAAAACCAAAAGCCAGTTTTTTAAGACAAAATACACATGTTCAAGCTTATTAAAAATGATAAAAAGTACAAGCCTCAGGCAAGACTGATCAAGAGAGAGGCAGGGCATACATACATGGTATTCAGAATGAAAGAGGGCATAACCTGTAGACAGTGCAGATGTTTCTCATGCTCCGACAGAGAATATCTGGTGCCAAGATTTTGAAAACTGTCCATTTCTATAAAATAGTCCATTTCTTTAGAAAATATATAAATCACTAAAATGGACCCAAGAAGATAAATAAAACAAGAATAGATCAATAACCACTAAAGAAACTAAATCTGTAGTTCAAAAAGTTTCTCCTATCCCTAAAAGGCATCAGGTCTATATAGATTTATAGGCTACCTTTACCAAACCTTTAAGGAACAGGTAATTCCTACTTTACACAAATTGCTCCAAAGAACAAAAACACAGAGAATGCTACCAAACTCATTTTAGGAGTTTGGAATGAGTAACAACAATTAAAAAAAAAAATGTGTACACCAGTATAACTTCTGAATACAAATATAAAAATCTTCAAGTAATACCTATCCAAAAATCAAGCAATGAATATAAAATAATACAGTAAGACTGTTGATAAAAACTGCCATTTCCATTTTTCTCTTCATCTTGAGACATAAAATAGCCCCAATTTTCAGCTATAGGCTCCATGTGCTGTAGGTTGCTTCTTCCCAGGCAAAAGATCGTGCTCCACAGCTTCCCTTACTGTTAGATGCCACCATGTGATGAAGTTGACAGTGTGATGTAGGTGAGAGTGTCATCACTTTCAGGAAGGCCTTTTGAAAAGGAAGGACTTATGAATGGAAAGTCCCACTCATCCATCCAATGATGCTTGCTACAGATTTTGATGGATTCTATTTAACACATTCAGAAAATTCCTCTCTCCTCGCTTCCTCCTTTGTACTGCAGACAGGATGACGGTAACTCTCAGAAGTGAGGTGGCGACCCAAGGATGGCAGAGCAGCAAGACAGAAAAAGCTTGGGGTCAGAGACTGCACCATCACATTCAGGCTTTTTTTTTTAAAGAGGAAGGAAGCAGGTAGAAATGAAGGCAAGTAGGCAGGCAGGCAGGAAGAGAGAGGAGGAAGAAGCACTTTTATTTATTTAGTTGCTCATTTAGACTGTTCCCCTCTCTCCTGTCCCCGGCCTGGGCCATGAACCCAAATCCTTGGACTTTCCGTGGCCCAAGCTACAGCCACAAACTTAACACCTGAGACACCACGATGTGCCAGGCTTGCTTTTTTTTTTCAATGAAAGAAATACAATTAAGAAACTAATTACTCACAGCTAAACTTAACCCAAATTGATAATAGGATCAAGCCAGGTTTATTAAACAAATGGAAAGAATGAATCAACATGGAAAAATCTGTTTACATCATTTACCCTGTTACAGATGGAGAAAGTCTATGACCATCAAATTGGATTCGGAAAAAAGTTTTAAAAAATTCCACTCTCATTTTCTACTTAAAAAATAAATAAGCAAAAATTCTTAGCCAACTAAGACTAGAAGGGAATTTTCTAATCCTGATAAAATGATACCCATCAAAATCTGCAGCAAACATCACTAAACTGATGAAGGGGACTTAAGATAGCCATTAGCATCAGGAATTGGAAGCTGTGTTTTATTAAACAATGGAGTCATCCTGAATAGGACTTATTACAAGAAAAAAATTAAAATCATACAGATTTAAAAGAAATATCCTCATTTGCCCAAAATATATGAGGCTACATAGAAAACCCATCATGATTTTCTGGTCAACTATGAGACCTACTAAGAGCAAGAGCAGCAGGTTGCTGAATACAAAACCCATAGTCAAAACTTAATAGTGTTTCCATACACTAGCAATGCTCAATTATAAAATACAATAGATAAAAGATCCCCAATACAAGAGTGTCCACGGTGCAAAAGATCACCATCTTTCTTCTGAATCATGAAAAAATCCTGCTTACTAGCCTCCTCAGACCCACTATTACTTCCCTCAAACTCATTCTCCACACAGCAGTTAGTGATCTTTTTGTAAACATAAATGTGATCATGTCACGCTCCTTTAACCTTTTTATGGTTACTCCTCAGTTCTAATTAAATTCCAGTTATTTATCATGTCCATGCACTGCATGACCTAAGCCCTGCCTCTTCTCCAATCTACTCCCTCACCACCACTCTGTCCCATTCCACACCAGCTGCACAAACCTTCTTTCAGTTCTGATGCAAGTCACACTCCTGGCCCAGCACATTCACACGTGCCACACCCTCTCTCTAGAACATGCCCCTTCCACCCCATTACCAGAATGCTCCTGGTCAATCCTCAAGTCTCAGTTTAAATGTCACCTGCTTAACTAAAATAAGATCCCTTCTCTCTTAGCTCTTTTTTCTCTTACATTTCCACCATAATGTATAATAATAGCACATTACAAATGCTACCATAATGTATAATCATTTTTATTCAAGGATTATGTATTCACTGCCTTGATTCTGCTCTAGATAATAACTTCTATGAGGGGAAGAGTCATGTCTTTGATGTTTCCCTGAGCATGTAAAAGGAACTATCATATAACAGATACTGAATACGTGTTCGCTCAGTGAATGAATGAATCAATGAATGAATGCCAGAGTGAGGCAGTCTCAGTAACATGCCTGCTGCATCTTTCAGATTCAGGTTTACTAGGAGGAATGGAAGGACCCCCAATTTATCTGGATGAGGGACCAAGAAGCCTCATGAGGGAGCAAGTAGAGTAGAGGCACGTGGACTTGGATTGTGGTCCAGGGGGCAGCATTAGAGAGGGTGTGTATGGAGGGGAGCTCCTCCACAATGCCTGCCTTGTCTCTCAAGAACTCAACTCATGAACCTGAGGAACTGGATTTGCCATCCAGTACTACTTTTCTCTAGACTTTATGGAATATTAAGAATTCGGAGGACAGCAGCTTCAAGAGTGATGGGGGCAGTAAAAACAGCTTTTTGCCATCCTTCATGGAAGCACTTACAGTCTCAGGAGCATATGGAAATGCAGGAAGCTAGAGTGAAACTGGAAACAAAAAGGTAAATCCCATAGGAACCCCAAGGAGACTGGGTCAGGCATACATGACACCTCTAGGAGTTCCTACAAATCATCGGGAAAATTCGAGAGGAGGTCTGAAGGCCAACACGGGCAAACCGGAACAGAGCTGAGAGGGACTGCTGCTCGTACTTTGCTAGAATCCTGCAGCAGGTGTGATCGGAGCAACACAGCTTACCAGAGACCCGGACAGCCAGCCCAGGCAGGTCCCCAGACACCGTACTTAGGACTGCTGGTCTGACAGCACTGCAGCCCAGGGGGCAGACGGGCCACTGTGGCACTGCCACATGTCATTAGAGAAAGTATCTTCCCACAGGAACCCCAGCACAGAGGGACTCCCGCCAGTACTCCCTCCAGAACTCACAATGCTAATTTTTCAGTTGGAAATTAAGGAAGCGACGTTTCTGAGACCATCTACTGCCAGAACAGTAGCTGTTGGTAATTCTCCCATCTCAGGCACACCAGCGACTCAGGCATATAATAGGTACCCCCGACTGGTAAAACACTTGTGTGAGCCAAGTGAGGAGGAGTGTTATATCTGCCACGGGCCCCTGAGAGGCAATCTTCATGTTTATTTGTTTCTTTTGGAGCTCACATACTTGTACAACACAGGAAGTAACGAGGGACTGGCAAAATCCTGTTATCCTCTGCAAAGGACAATTCTTGGGGGCCTGCTCTGCACGCCCATGACCTGCCCCCACTCCCAATCCCCAACCACCGTGTATCTCTGGCCCCCTCAGAACATCTGGGACAAGCATGTTACAGGAGAAGTCTATTTAGATTTGACGACTGTCCTGGAGAAGAACTTCTGTGGCTGCTCTGACTCCTATTCCATTAAAAGGCTTGATCTCCAGGGAGGGAGGGTACCCCAGGGAGATAGAGCCAGGGAGGTCTTAGCAACCCGCTGCCTCTTCTCCCCTAAGGAAGTCCACCTACCTCTTGTCCTCTTCCACTTGTACCCCGATGGAGTGGAACTCTCTTCGACTCCTGTTCTCTGTGTCTGAGTCTGAGATAGTCTCCACCTAATGGCAGGGTTGGAGGGTCAGCGGGTGGGGCTACAAGTGAGATGCAAGCCCTTCCCAAGGAGAAGGGCCAGCAAAGGCTGAGCCCCCAGGCAGCTGGCAGACCTTGCAAAGATAGTCTGCCTGAACATGAGACTCCCAGGTCAGAAGCCACAAGGCGACACCACCCGGACGCGTATCTCCACCCTGGTGCCAGATGAGGAGCGAGGTTGTGCGCTGTGGTTGAGAGAGCAGCCCAGTCAAGGACCAGGCACCGGGCCGACCTACAGGTCGGAGCAAGCCGAGGACAAGGTCTATGTGTCCAGAAGACCCCATTGACTCTCTCAACCCACCTCCAACCGGCCTGGGCTTGAGCTTTGATGGGCACCCCCTCCGTCCATACCTGCACCCCGATGGACGGCCGCCACTTCCGCTGCCGCGCCAGGCTGCGCAGCTCCTCCCTGCCAGGAATGGTCTTGATGATGAGCGTGGGGGGCTTGGGGCTGGGCCGGGGTGGCACCGGCGCCAACTCCAGGGTGCGCGCGCCCATGGCGGGGCCGTCGAGCCCGTCGGCGGAGCTGCAGCGCCGGGCGGGGCCCTCCGCCGCGGTGAAGCTCTCGTGGGCGGAGTCGGTGCTGCTCTGCGCCGTGATGGAGATGCGGGGCGGGGCCTGGCTGCCCGGCGGGATGGGGGGCGGGGCCTTTCGGAAGTTGAAGGCTGCGGCGGGAGCAGGCAGAGACGCGGCAGGTGAGAAACGCGTCCCCGCGGGCGTCCCCCGGGGCCACGCGGCGCCACCGGATCCGGCAGCCGCACGTACTTCACGTGCCGCTGCGTCCAGAACCGAGGACGGTGCGACCCAGTCCGGCCCAGAGAGGCTAGCGCTGTGTCCGAGGTCACCCAGCAGGGCGGGCGGGCCCGGGGCAGAACCTAGGGCCGGGCCGGGGCAGAGAGGGCGTACTCACAGGAGCCGGGCCTCCCTGAGACAGAGGCGGGAGCAGCAAGGAGGGGCAGGCAGTCGTCGTCTTGAGAGCAGCCGGCCTGGATGGCCCGGAGGTAGCTGTGGCTCCGCATGCGGAAACAGCCGGGCAGGTCCAGGGCGTCCACCGCCTGGGATTCGAGCTCCCCAAACACGGACCCACACACGGCCTCCAGCTGCTGGCTCAGCTCATCGCTGAGCTGGGGGCCGGATGCCGAAAGAATCGTTACTGGGCTGCTGGGATGGGGTGCAGGGTGGTCGGGGGTTGGGGGGGGTCTCAAGGGGCTTTGCCTTAGGAGTATATGTGGATCTGCACTGGAGTGGTTCTCTGTGTGACTCTTCTGCACTGGGCTATAAGAAACACTCACTCTCTGCAAAGAAAGATGGAGGCACCTCTGCCCTGGATGCTCTCCAGGCCTGCCCTGAGACTAGCCTTGGGTCTAGTCTTTCCTGTAAATTCTCCTACCTCCACCCCATCCATGCCTCTCCCAGATGTCTGGCTATACCCCAGACTCCAAACTACACCTTCTCCCTCTCCACCTGGTCCTAGCCCATGTGTTTCACTCCCTGACCCTGAGGAGAGGACCAGGGACCTGACACCCACCCTCCTGTCCAGTATGGGAACAGGAGACTGCAGGAAGGACACCTTTTATCTTCTTATTCATAATCTACCACATTACAAAACTGACCGACAGCAAGCTATAGCAATATATACCAATCGGCAGGACAGAAATTAATGGGTAATTACTATCCTTCAAGTGGGCCACTGATTCCTTCCCTGTTCTCATTGTCTCAGGAAAGTTAAGTCATGGCTGGTGAGGTTCTTATTTTTGTTTTTGCTACTTTGTGGTGCAGAATCCATGGTGTTAAAAAAAAAAAAAAATGAAAGGGAGTAAGAAAAAAGCAAAACAAATGTTTTGTTCATGAAACCGTGTCAACACAGCAGTGCACTAAAACTAAATATACCATAGAGGTTGCAGCTTCATTCGTGTTATATGAGGAAACTGCAAAAAAATAAATAAATAAAATGAGGAAACGAAAGTGGTAAACTACACCCAGAACACAGATGGGTGCACATTTGTCCTTGAGCTTCCAAGCAGCCAACGCATCAAGAAGCGGAGCTTGGAGGTTGCCTGCGGGCACTATGGAGTGACACCCACCAGCACCCTAGCACGACCTCAGCTACTTCCCCCCAGTGTGGTCTGGGGAGACACTTCAAGCGTCAGGGCCTCCACCCGCTCACCTGTCAAATGGGAGGCATAATGGTATCATCTTCACAGGGCTATGGCAGAGACTCAGGGGAAAACATGTGAGGCACTTGGTGCGGGAACTGGCACGTGGTAAGCCTCAGTGGCTTGTAAAGGTCTACCTGCAGGAGTTCATGAGAACTGCAACTATTCATGTCATGGAGCCCAAGAGACAGTCCCCCACAATGATTAATGGAGAGCTCAATGGATGAAGCCAAGGACAAGGGCCTCAGCAGTCTCCACACAGTGAATATGACCAATAAGAATCCCATGTTTGCATGTTGTGATATCTCTCAGGAAAGACTCATGGCACCATATTCATGTGCAATCAACAAAGGCCCCAGTGTAAACTATAGCTCAATGCTTCCATAACTTGGCCTCCAAAGTATAATATGATGTACTAGATTCCACCTCAAATTGAGAAGGAATTTCTATCTTAGTCTGCGGAGGGGCCAACTAAGGCTCAGAGAGTGCATATGAATTGTCTGAGGAGGCCCAACATGTAAGTGGTAAAACCAGAGCTAAGTGTCAGATTTCCTGGCTCTCTTACCTGACTGACTGAGTGTCAGAATCCCCTAGAGAGCTTGTTCAGCCTACATTAACTCAGGCCCCACCCCAAGGTCTGAGCCTAGGGCTCGCCAGCCATACACCTCTTTGCTTTGGGCTGTTTTGAAGCTCAGAATCAATTTGCTGGCGATTCAGTTTCAGTAGTTCCAACATGGGTCTAGGTCTTAAAAGAACAACTGGACTTCTTTTTTTTTTTTTTTTTTTTTTCAAAGTCATTACAAATGCACGAAAATCACAAGCCATGAAAAACTCAAACCAGGATCCCATGGAAGTTGAGTTCTCACGAGCCACAGTCCGGTGGCAGTTGTGGCTTCCATCATGACTTCTTGTGAGTATATCTCTCAGTTTCCTATCCTTGGGCCTCTGAGGAACTAAGGACCTGCAGTTTCCAGGGTATTTCCTAAAGTGCAGGAGCTGATCTACCTCCTGCTATTTCTAAGCCAGGCTCATGATACCACCCGCCCTGCACCAATTCAGCCCAGAGGAAGCCCCTCCGAGAGCACGGAAAAGCAGCTCTAACCCCAGCAGAGTATTCTGACCTCATGTTTAGACATCAAAGATGGAAGGAATCTCACGCTGCAACTTAACTCTAGTTCTAGCCCTCTTCTGTGTGTACAGCACTAAGCATGATAGCTGGTGCATAGCAGATGCTCAATAAACATTAGCTACTATTATTAGTAGCAAATGGTCCTTAAATCACAGTTACAATATTTTCCTTTCCCAAGGGTCCTGAAGCCCTGAAAATCCTAGCCATATGCTATTCCCACAGGCAACCCTACCCAAGGCAGGCAGAGGGAGGGCGAGAAATCCCTGGGGTCACACACCATCCATCTCTACTGGCCTCTCCTTGAGGAGCTTTGAAGTTCCAACAAGGGACCCAAGGGAAATGCAGACTTGTACAGCCTCTCAGAGGAAAAGTACACCTGAGTCCATCTTTACTGTATTACTGTTATAAAGCTGTAACATTGTGCTGTGAATTCTGATAATATCCTTACACTACTTTCCACCCTCCCCCTGACCTCCTGAAGCCCCAGCTCTCAGAATCTTCTTGGGAAACGAGAACCTTAGCCTTTCTCCAACCCAGACTCAGCATAAGTAAGTATTTCCAAAGATATGAGAGCTTCAGAAGAAAACGCTTTGCTTGAGTCTAGTTGAAAACTTTTCATGCTAGAGTTGGTGTGTCCAACTGGGGGCGAGGCAACATGCTGTAGACTTTACATGTGTCAAGTAGTTGCGATAACCTTGGAAAACCCTCCCATTTCAAAATACTCTAAAACACTGGATAAAATAGAGCACATGTTGTTTTATATGCATAGCTGTGCTCACAAGAAAGCAAGATAATTCCCCCGAGGACAAAAGCAAAGAGGAGACTGGAAAATCAGAATATTAACTGTGTGAGTCAATGCCGCAAACAGCTCAGTGGAAGTGGGAGGTGGGGGCAGGGATTGCTGGTCTCAGTAACCAAAGGGCTTATGTTTCAACAGCTACTTGGATGTAGAAGTACGGTGCTGAGTCCACCTGAAGCATGAAGTGGGAACTAAGAATCTACATAAAGGTAAGAAAAAGGAAAGCTTAGATGGAAAGGTAGACTAGGTTAAAAAAAAAAAAAAGATTATCAGCCCAGAGTGATGCCAACGAAGCTCATCTTTAGTCTAGGCTCCAGTCAGGGAGAAGCAAATCTAAGAATATGTATCCTCAAGCTGGTTTTCACACAGACACAGAATTCTGTGTGTTGACCCCCCAAATTAAAAATTAACAAAATAGTTGCAGATCAGGACCAATCTAACAGAAATGATTTCAAAATAGTTCCTGGGGGACTGCCTCCAAACCCAGGCTGCTAGGGATTCTCACAAATAAAGTTTCATCGGGGATGAGCTATTAGTTTGTGCGGTAGACAATCTCTAACATGGCCCTAATGAGCTCGACCTCCCGGCAGTCACACCTTGCTGTAGCCCCCTCTGACAGTTCACTAGACTTACTGACCCACTTCTAAGGACTAGAATCTGGCAGATACAATGGGATATCACATCTGAGATCAGATTGCAAAAAGACAGCAACTTCCAAATTGAACATCTCCTGTCTTGGAGCCTTTGCTCTAGGGAAAGCAAACTGTTATGTTGGGAGTAGCCCGTGGTGAGTCTGCATGCCAAGAAACTGACATCTCTGACCAATAATCAGCAAGGACCTGAAGCCTACTGACAGCCCTGTGAATGAGGGTGGACAGGATCTTCTTCCATTCAAGCTTGACTGGGGTGACTACAGGTCTAGCCAACACCTAGACTGAAGTCTTCCGAGATACCTGACCTGCGTGCCACCCAGCTAAGCGATGTTTCAGGTTTCTGACCCACAGGAACTGTGAGCTAGTAAATATCTGTTGTTTTAAGATACTATGTTTGGGGATATTCTATTATCATAATACGAGCTATGCCATGAATATGAACTAAACTTTTGTTGAGTTAAGTCATTGAGAATGCAAGGCTTTTCTGTTACCTTAGCTAAAACAGCTTTATATAATGTTTAAAATTTCTGGAATTTAAAAGATAAAGCTGAAAACCTAAGAAAAGGATACAAGCTTTGGTAAAAAGACTAGGAAGATTTGGACTGGCACCAAATTGACTTTCAAAAAAAGTCAATGAAATTAAAAACGTAACTAAGGAGTTAAAGGGTAAATGATATACAACAAAAGAGAAAACGTGAACCAGAAGCAATACTGCTTCCCAGAAAGCAGCACAGGAGGCAGAGACGCGGGAAACATGAAGCTAACACATGTGAAAGAAAGAATAAGAAGTTCCCACATACAACTAGTAGGAACTACAGAGCAGGGACTAGCTAGAACATGAAAGAGGCACTATTTGAAGAGATAATGATAGTGGTTAAGAATTTTGCAGGTTTCTGACTTCAGGCATGACAGAGTAAGGAGGACACAAATCCTATCCCTTAAGACAACTATAAAATTGCACAAAACTGTCACTGTATCACTTCAAAAAATCATTCTAAGGTAGATCGTACCCACAAAGAAATGTATTCATGAACATTAGTGAATTTGGGGATAAAACAGCATGAGTCTATGACGCCCTTGCTTATGTCCTCTCCTTTACCCAAGCTCCCGGCTCTATCACAGCAGTTCAACCAGTGGGGAGCAGGCTATGAAAACCAGCTGGTTCACTGCCACTGCCAAAGGGGGCTCACTGAATCTGGAGCATGGTCAGTTATATGGCGTCAGGAATAGGAAAAACCAACATTGCTGTCAGGCTGAGATTTGACACTGTTTAGGGCAAAAAAAAAAAAAAGGACTTGCAGACTAGCTGGTATTTAATGGAGATTTTTAAATCTCCCTACATATGCCAGGTTAACTAGAGGCTGGGAACCTGTCTAGGAAATAGACATCAGAGAGGCCCCAAGCCGCCCACACATCCCTGGCCAATGTACTTGTGCACCTGTGTGAAGCCTGGTGGAAAGTAAAAGTCAGGGAAGGCTTGAAAACACTGAAGTTTGTACTCCGCAGCCCACAGATAAAACCATAAGCAGAGTAAAGGGGCTATACTGACTTGACTTTTTCTTTGAAGTTCTGACCAGTGTCTGCGTAAACACTATAATAAGGAGACACAGTTAATTCCTAGGAAACCACAGTTGAAAAAATAAAAAAAGAAAGAAAGAAAAACACAATGGAGGCATCAGAGACTGCATTTGGTAGGGTAGACAGATTTCACCTATTTAGTTCAGGAATTAATAAACAAAGCAATGATAATCTGCAAGAAGTAAAAACCCAGAGTTGCCACAAGATATTATCTAAAATGTTCACTGTTCAACAAAAACTTATGAGACATGCAAATAAGCAAGAAAATGTGAATGCCCCCTAAGGTTTGATTTATCAGACAAAAATACAAAGCAGTTATTACAAGTACATTGAAAGAATGAAAGGAAATCTCATTTAAAGATTTAAATGAAAGTATGACAACAATGACTTCATGACTAGAAAATGATAAGAGAAATTATTTTTTTAAATATTCTGGGACCAAAAAATATAATAACTGAAATTTTAAAATCACTAGAAGGGTCCAGAATAAGAATTATCAGTAAACTTGAAGATAGATCAGTATAAATTATCCAAACTGAAAAATGAAGAGAAAAAGAATGAAAAAAAAAAAAAAATGAACAGCCTCCCAGTATACATGTAGCAGAATCTCAGAAGAGAGAAAGAGGAAGAAAAAATATTGAAGAAATACTGGCCCAAAAATTTCCAAATTTGTTCTGAAGATCAAAGTAGCTCAATGAATGAATGAACTCAAAAATAATGAACCCAAAATAGGGTAACTACAAATCAAACCCAGACACATTACAATCTAAATGTTGAAAGAAAAAGAAAATAGCAGTAAGAGACAAACATTTCATCACATATAATTGGCTTTTTATCAGAAACAATGAAAACCGAAGGCAGTGGAACGGTATGTTCAAAGGGCTAGGAAAAAAAAAAACAAACAACTGTCAACCAGGAATTATATATTCAACAAAACCATCCTTCAAAAAGAAAATAACAATAAAGACATTCCAAATAAATGTATACTGAAGAACATATTGTCAACAGACCTATCTTATAAGAAAGACTAATGGAAGCACTTCAGGTTAAAAGGAGGTAATACCTAATAGTAACTGAGATCCACAGGGAGAATGAAGAACATCAGAACTGACAAATATAAAAGACTCTATAAGTATATATTTTCTTTCTTTCTTTTTTTTTTGCTTTCAGTTTCTTGAAAAGGCATAAAGTTGTACAGAGTAATTACTATCATACAATCATTGGTTTATAATAATTGTTAGGTTTATAACATATCTACAGGCAATATATATGATATTGGTAACATAAAGAAGGAAGACAGAAGGGATATATTGGAGCAAAGCTTATATGTTTGACCTGAATTAATTCAATTTTCATTCGAATTAATTCAAGCAACCACAAATAACTTGAATAATATTGTAAAAAGAAATCAATAATAAAGAAATTAAAGTGGTATGCTAAGTATATTTAAATAATATACAAGAAGGCAGTAAAGGAAGAGCAGAAGAACCAAACAATGTCATGATATCATCCAGTCATAACAATAACACATTAACTGTGAAAGGACAAGAAATAACATTCAAAAGGCAGAGATTGTCAAACTGGATTTTTTAAAAAGAAAGTCATTTGAAAGTATAAAGATGGAAAAAAGATGTACTAGCAAACAGTCACCATGAGCAAATTCCAGATCAGATGGAAGACATGAATCTTCAGATTCAGGGGACACACACACACACACACACACACACACACACACATACAATAGTGAAACTGCAGGACCCCCGCATCAGTGATTAGATCTCAACAGCAGTCAAAGAGAAAGAAAAAGTACCTACAAAGACAATTAAATTGCTAGCAGAACTCTCACCAGCAACAAGAGAAGACAAATGACAAGGAATATCTTCAAAATGCTGAAAGAAGATAAATGTTACCCTAGAACTCAATAGTAAGCTACCTATGTTAAATAGTGATGGTAAACTATGGTTTTGTTAAAGGCAGAGTTTGCTACTAACAGACAGTCACTAAAAATGTATTAAAGAGTCTAGTTTAAAAGGAGGGACTTAAATGTAAGAAGATATAATGAGGAGGCAAAAAAGTAACGAGTCTATATAGTCAAGTACAAACAGCACAAAATGTAACAACAATAAAGACTAATCTGGAAACATAAAAAGATGGTGGAGCTAAAGTACTAAGCAACAAGTACATGTAAAAAGGGAAGAGAGGGTCAAAATTAAAGTGACTTCTAAGGTTTCTGCACTGCTCAGAAAAGGGGCAGAAGAAACTTTCAACTTTCAACATCAGTAAGTCAAGTAGTCACGTGAAAACTAGAAGGGTAACTATAAAGACTGAAAATAGAGCAAATAACTGCCAAACCAGCATGGGATTTGGTAGAGATAAAAATGAAGAAAACCGAATTTATCCAGATAAAGGCAAGAAAGAATAGAAAAGGAACATCCAAAAGCAGGATAAAAAGAAGGCACACAATAAGACGAGAAAATAAATCCAAGCATATCAATTATAACAATAAATATAAATGTACTAAACTCATACGCAAGTTATCAGAATGGTTATAAAATAAAATCTAACTATAAACTATTTACAAAATATATAACTAAAACAGAAGGAGACAAAATGCTTTAGAGTAAAACATGGAAAAGCGTTCTGGGGAAAAAAACAACAGCAACGAAAAAGACCTAAGGGCAAAAAGCATTCTTATAGATAACAGTGTGGCCGCTCTAGTGCACTCAACCTATTTTGTCTTCTGTAAAGCAGGGACTATAAGCCATCCCTCCCAGGAGAAATGTGTCAGATATACATGATGTTAGATGCGTAAATGACTAAGGAGAGAAATAAGAAATGCTGGCTTAGGGCTAAAATTGTAATATTAGACCATCCGGGGAAAGACCTGAAAGAAGTAAGAGTGGATCATGGAAGAGTCTGGGAAGAAAAGATCAATGCAAAGTCCCTGAGGCTGGAGCTCACCTGCGGTATTACCTGTGGTGCTGGAGGAGCAGCCAGGTTACCAGTGTTGCTGGGGTGAGCGAGGGAAGAGAAGAGTGCTAGGAGAGGACCTCAGTGGTAGCAAGAGCCAGCTCATTCAGAGTCTTCTAAGTCATCATAAAGTCCTTGACTCTTCCTCTGAGCAAGTTTTTGAGTGAATGTAATTCTGTATTTAAACAATCACTCCGGCTGTATTAAAAGAGAATGAAGTGGAGCAAAGATAAGTGCAGGAGCTCAGCCAGAAGGTAGTACAGCAGAGGAAAGAACATGGTGACCTGGACAGGAGTGATGGGAGCCTGGATAGACTTTGAAGGTGGACCAACAGGATTTGCTGAAGGATGGGATATGGGATATGAGAGAAAGGAGTCAAGACTGGCTTTAGGCGTTTAGACCAGAGCTCCAGGAAGGATACCAAGTTGACATCTGAAATGGACAAGGTGGGGGATAAAGCAGGGAATTGGGGCAGAGGTAGGGTCTTACAGGGGTTAGGAGAGTACCAGCAGTTTAGTTTGGACATCTGAATTTTGAGATGTATACTGGACAGCCAAGTGAGATCCCAATTCTCATTTAGATATACATGCCTGGCATTTAAGGGATGCTTTGGGCTAGAGATACACATTTGGAGTCATCGAGCTCTCATTAATATGCAAATCCATGCACCTGGCTGGATGAGCTCACCCAAGGAGTGACTGTAGAAAGAAGCTCAAGGACTAAGCCCTGGAAAACTCAAATGTTAAAATCCTGGAGAGTTAGAGAGGCACTGGTGACAGAATGAGAATAAGCATGCAGAGAGAGTCCCCAGGAGAATCTCAAAGGTGTAGTGTCCTCCCAGTCAACTGCATAAGGGGTTTCAGGAAGGAGAGCAGCATGAGCTGGGTTAGATGTTGCTGATGGGTCAGGTAGGAGGAGGAGGGGGCGTGAACTCATAGGTTCAGCAACGCAGTCTGGTCTGATGTGAAAGGACAGCTGTGCCCATCAGATTCCCTGATTCAGGAAATGGAACAAAGAAATGCTGAGAGACTGTAGCAGCAAACAATAGCAGCCAATGTGGACAGTCTTTTGCATTGCTTTTTGCACTGCTTTTCCATTCTCCCAGCAAACAGTAAAAATAGTAGCTAACCTTTACCGAGTGCTGGCTATGTGCCAAGAACACGATTATGATGCCTATTTTTAAATAGGAAAAGTGGGGCTCAAAAAGTCAAATAACTTGCCGCAGGTCACTCAGTTGGTAAGCAGCTGAGCAGGAATTCTAACCCATCTCATGCATTTCATTGCTAAACTGCAGGCTGCCTCAGTTTAGTTCAACGGAAAGTCTGTGCTTCGTCGTGGAGCTCACATTTCTAAAATACCAAGTGAATGCTCACAAAACCCGTGAGATCAGCGCCAGTGCTGCTGTCATCTAAAGATGAGAAACTGGAGGCATGGAGGGGTGAGTGGTCCCACAGGACAGAGTGGTGGGGAAGGAGCCCCAGCCCAGACCATCACCGATGCTGCAACTCTGCCTGTCCTGTCTGTACAGTTACACCTGCCATGTGATGGGCTGGGCTTGGAGAACAATCAGGCCAGGACTGGGCAGAGGACTTCAGAGAGCTGATGATGTCCTTAGGAGCAACTCACACTGATGGTTGAGGAGGCTTGGTTGTTTCTAAGGATGTGACTTGCTGAGCTCCCCCAACTCCAGGAGTCCCAAAGCGGGCTTCCCAACACCCCTGGGACCAGACCTGCATTCTCTCTAGGCAGACCTCCTACTTTCAGGGTTAGCCTGAACACAGGGCTAAACCCCCTTCCTGCCCCTTCCTTCCGGCATGCAGGCAATCCCCTACCTGTCCGGTGGTGAGGGAACGGCTGTAGCCAGGGATGGAGCTCCGGGGGTGGATCCGGGGTGGGACACAGCAGCTGGAAAAGGTCAAAATTCCAGATTGAGATGAGGGGTCTGCTAAGAGGTGGGGGGCAGGGGAGCGTACTGGGCCCCTGGGCAGGTCCTGATCCTCAGAAAACCCCAGACCAGACATCTTCCAGGTGAATCCTGGCTAAAGGGATTCTCCCAAAGAGGCATTCAGATAGGGGCTATCACCAGGGACCCCTCTGTATGTGGGGCAGAGCAAGTCTCCCAGTTTAAGCCTTAGCGGGGACTCCAGCGGGAACCCACCCTGACACCCAGTTTCAGCTGCACACCCAGCACCTTCCCCCAGCCCAGGCCCTCCCTGTCCTTACTTGATCCGGGCCTGGTCCACACTGGAGGAGCGGCGGGAGGTGAAGCGGCGGGCGACTGCTTTGGGAGATGTCTTAGGGCTGCCGTCTGAGTCTCCACTCTCCTCGTCCCCCATGGCTTTGATGTAGCTGCCGCTCCGCATCCTGCGGCAGGGGATCTCCCCGTCCTTGCCCCCAGTGGGGTAACCCCCCCAGTCATCTTGCGGTACCTGTAGGGACAGGGGCCTGTGTCTCTCAGGCAAGTCCCTGAAAAATCAAGAAGCCAGGCCCCTCTTTCCCGCATAGCCAGTGGGAGGCACTGTGCTCCGGCTCCTGCAGGCCACTTTCACATGCCTGCGGACACGGAGCAGGAGGCTCCCAGACAAGAGGCCTCATCACCTGCCATGTAACTTCGGCGACCTAACTGAGGGCCCCCTAGAGAGTCTAGAAGATGACATGCCAAGTACTAAGGGGCTGAAGACCAAAGTGACCTGTGTCAATTCCACCCCCAACAGCAAGGAATCGCCCTCCTTCTCCTTCCTCTCTTAACCTGCTCATATCCCAGGTCCTCCGACTCTCCCCACCCGCTTCTGTGAGGAGCCACAGAGGATTTTAGGCAGGGAGTGACATCAGATTTATGCTTCAGAGAGAGTGCTCTGACAGGCGACAGCCGACAGTCCAAACAGAGATGGATTGTGGAGGCCAGGAACCAGGCAGGGGCTCAAGTGGCGGAAGAGAGAGATCAATTAGGAGGCTGATGCTGTCATCCAGGCAAGAGATGATGAGGCCTAAATTAAGACAATGACAATGAGGGGGAAGAGGAGATGGAAATGAGAGGTGTTAAGAAGCATCAGTGAGCCTGATTAGACGTGGGGGGTGAGGGGGCGGGGAGGAGTTGAGGAAGACTGGGAGGCTCTTGGCTGAGGACCTGGAGGCTGGCGCTGTTGCCACAGAATCCCAGAGAAACAGGTTTGGGGGAAAGGCGACAGGGTCAGGACTGGGCAGCTTGCGTTTGGCAGAGAATGAATGAGCAGGTGGTTGGATGTTGGGTTCTGGGGTTCAGTGGGGAGATCTGAGCTGGAGATAGACATGTGCCAAATCCATAGGAGTGAATGAACCTTCCCAGGGAGAGAGAGAGCTGGGGAGGGTGCCACTGACATTTAAAAGGGGCCTGTGAAGACAGGAAGAGGAGCCTGAGAAGTCACCTGAGAGAGAGTGGGCAGAGGGTAGGAGGGGAGCAGAAGAATGCCATGTCACAGAAACAGGAGACATTTCAAGAATAAAAGGAGTCGATAATGTCAAATGCCACAGTGCATTCAAAGGTTAGTCATTTGGGCTGTGAAGTGAAGAGAGATCTATGTACAAATTTTGGCCTTCTCATTTGCTAGCTAGCTGAACTTGAGTAACACTGATTAATCCCTAAGCCTCAGTTTCCTCATCTGTGAGTTGGTAATAATTCTTAGGACTACATCACAGGGTTGGTGGGAAAGATAAATGAGCTGGGAGAGAGTGACCGGCCCATAGCAAGTATTCCACAAAGTTTATTTTTATTATTATTATTATTATTATTATTATTATTATTATTATTATTATTATTATTATTATTATTATTATAAGGATTGTAAGGTCCCTGTCAAGCCTCTCAAGTGCCCATGGGTGATCACTACCAGGACATTTTAGAGGACAGGGGTATGGAAGTCAGACTGTAGTAAAGGGGAGAATGAAAAGAAGTGAAGAAATAGGGTCTATCCTTTAAGAACTTGGATATAAAAAGAAGGCAAGCGATGGAAGGGGCGATGGAGCAGAGGAAAGACATTTTTCGGGTGGGAGAGACTTGGACATGCTTTCAGGATGCAAGAGCCTATAAAAATAAAGATAGTCTTTAAATGTACGAAGGGAAGGGGGAGAGTATGAGAGAATGCTGCTGGGAGATGAGCAATCAGGCTGTGATGGGTAGTCCTAGCTTCTCTGAGCCAAGGAGGAAGGAAATAGGGTGACTGGTGACCTAGATGGGGAGGACGAATAGGAAAGTGAGAGAGTCCTTGACGGGTGAACTAACCTGCACAGAATGAGGAGCAAATAAAGGCGTGGAGGTGAGGGCATGGGGAAGATTTCAAACACCTGTTGTAAAGAACAGGTGAGATGGAGTAGTGATGGGGGCTCAGAAGGGTCAGGGCTCTGGAGAGGGACAGAGACTCTGGGGGTAAGGCTCAGTGAGGGGACAGTGATCATGGTGAGGACAGGGACCCAGGGATGGAGCCCAAGGGAGGAACCTACTGGGAGGGTCTGGGCCCAGTCAGAAGATGGGAACACAGGGAGGAGACGAGGTTCCATAAAGGAACAAGTGTTCCCAGAGGAAAAAGGGCTTCTGGCAAAGGGGTGGGGGTGGAGTGGGGGATCTGGGGAAACAAACAGGGTCTTAATAAAAAGGCTGGGGTTATAACAAAGATACCTAGTCTGATGGGGCCAGTTTCCCCTGCTTTTGTGCCAGGCGGGTACCAGGCTGTCTGAAGGTCCTTCCACTCCCTTAGTTTTCCTGGAAATGGGCTCAGACTTCCCAGTCCTAACATGCCAAGACCCCAGACCCTGATGGCTCCCTCCCCTCCCCCACACCCTACAGTGAGGAGCCAGAGCAAGCAGGGAGGCACGCGGGCAGATGGGACAGCCAGGGCAGGCTCTGCTACACTGCAGGGCTCCCGTTCTGCAGCCACTGCAGGCAGAGCTCCTTGTTCCTCCGCAGGACACTGTGAGGTGCATGTTAAAAAGGAAGCCCCCAGGGAGGTCAGGGCAGCCCTGGAGAAGCGGCAGGGAGCAGTGGAGTGGCTTTGAGACTCCAGGGATGGGGCTCAGTTAGGGGAGAAAAAGGGTCAGTGTTCGCTCCGCAGCCCTTTTGTTGAACCCTTCCATGTCGAGCTCAGAGAACCCCTGGACCAAGGGCAGGGTGTGGGGAATCCAAGACCAGCCCGGTGTCTCCAACCTCCCCTTTTACCCTTCGACCCTCCCTGCTGCCACTGCGACCCTACTGGTTCCCTTGAGCTTTCATGAGCTCTCCACCTGGGAAAAGCACGTGAGGCCAGGGACACATTATCAGTCAGGCCAGGGACACCCGGAAGCCATGTGCAATCTCCACTCTCCATAGCTTCAAACACGCTGAAGCCTCTTCCTGGAGCCCCCTCCACCCACTTCCACACTGACGCCAGCTCCTCCACTGAGATTCAGTCCAGGGGACCTTCTTCCTAGAAGCTTCTCCGAGTAAACCTGGGCCACCATCACCCCACGGGGCAAGATGCCTCCTCTGTGCTCCCGGCCAGGGTGCCAGGCCTCCTCCTATCACAGCCACATCGCACTGTTCCAGCTGCTTCCTCATCAAGCCCTCCTCTAAACTGTGAGCTCCTCACAAGCAGTGTGTGTGTCTTCTTTGTGTCCACAGCACCCAGGAAGTGCTCACTCAATGAGTGACTTCAGGTTCACCCTGTGGAATGTGGGTTTGGGGGGCTAACCTGAATCTGCGGAACTGAATTTTCCTCGCTCAAGAACACACAAGGGAGGGGATCTGAGGCAGAGAAGAGGAAGGCAAATGATGAGAAGAGCCCTGGACAGCTCAATAGGATGGAGAGGGAACCATGTGGGACAGACGAGAGCCCTGTGAGAAGGGGTCAGAGCCCATACCCTGACCGGCAGAGACCACAGAGGCCGTGAGACAAGACGCAGACAATCCTCCAGCTCTGAGCTGTAGTACCGGCTCCCGGAAAGCCCTGCCTTGCAGTCTTGTCCGGGGCTCAGACTTCAGTGTGTCCCCCAGCCCAGGGAATAGGGTTAGGCTCTTCTACAACCTCAACGGCTGTCGAACACCCAGAATGGCAAACGCTGGCAGAGCCCCATTCTGGAAATAACTGACCTGCACATCCAACAATATGTGGACCACTCAGGTTTGAACAGAAGAGACCGAGAGAAGGTGCTGGGGCTGGAGAACTGCTCACCAGCTTCCAAGCAATCTCGAAAGGCAGTTACTGTCAGGGAGCATCACTCTGTCCTTTCCCCTGCCCACCCTCCACCTCATTCTGCCGCAAACCTCACAAGACAGAAGCCAGCACAGCTTGTCCCAAACCACATCAAGAGGAAGTCCTTTGCACACTGACATCAAAATAGAAAAGCCCACCATTGCACAAGCAGAGAAACCGAGGACCCCAAAGTGGTTTGACGTGACACAGTAAGGCAAGGCAGAGCCCCCCTGCCTCCAGGCCTTTCATCACAGGGACAGCTGGCTCCCATCCAACCCTTTCCTCGCTCCCTCAGCACCAATACCATGAGAGCTGAGGACCCTGGTCCCCTCACCCACCAAAGCCTCACCTGCAGATAATGGTAAGTCCTGGCTTTGGTCTTGGCCTCAGGACCCAGGAGCCCCTTGCCTGGCCCAGAGCTTGGGTATCCATCCCGGCCCTGGCTGACCATCATGGTATGCCAGGCACTTCGCTTGACTGATTGTCCATCCAGTGACATGGACATGCCAGTGCAGGCAAGACAGCGGCCTTCTGACCCACTTGAGCGCCCTTTGAAGCTCAAGTCCCGGTAAGAGCCATCTGGAGCCTCCAGGCAGAAGGGGCCACCAGGCTCCCCAGGGGGCCGCCCACCTGCCAGGAAGCCACTATCACTGTCCAGATTGTCATCGGAGCTCCACCAGCCCGCGGCCTTGGCCTGGTGGCGCCCATCCCCCTTGCGGTCCTTGCTCTTGCTCCTCTTGCTGTGCCGGGACTGGTGGTGGTGGTGGTGGTGGTGATGGTGGTGGTGGTGGGTGTGGGGGCCTCCAGAGCCCGGGCCCGGGTAGCTGTCTCCCCCAGAGCCACCTCTGGCCTCAGCCTTGGGCCCATTATAGTCCCTCTTCCCTGGGGCCTCCAGAGAGTGGGACTTGGCAAAGAGCTTCTGCACGGAGTGAACCAAGTGCCGGATGCGGCTGGGGCTCTCGCTGCGGGGCTCCGGGGCGGAACCAGACCCGGGGCCTGTCCCAGGCCCAGCCCCCGCTGGGCCTCGCTGGTATGGTAATGTGTGGAAGCCATCTTGCTGAACTGGCAACTGCTTTTCAAACTGGTCCAGGAGAGTAGGAGGCAGGCGAGGGGCACCTTTGCCCTGTGGGTGGCCCACACAGTCTTCACAGGTGTCGAAGGGGCCCTGGCCGGGGTACATCCTGGGGAAGGTGCTGCTCCCGCCCCCAAGGCCAGCCCCGCCTGGCCCTCCCTCGGGGCCTATCGATGGCCCCTCACTCAGGCTCAGGGGCCCTTCAGGAGAAAGGTGTCCCAGGCCAGCTCTCGGGGCACAGAAGCGGGGCTCGGTGGAGAAGGCCTCCCCGGAGCCCAGCAGGTACGGGGCCCTGGCAGCTGGGCCCACGTCCATATGCTGCTGGTCAGCAAAGCGGGCTGGGCGGGGATGGCTGCCTCGGTCGCCATGGTAACCCCTCATGGCCTCAGCAAGGGCTCTTCATAGTGTCGGGGGCCAGGCCCCAGGAACCTCCTGGGGAAACAGGGAGAAAAGGAATTCTGATTGAACAACAACAACTTCATCTGAAACTACATTGTATTAGGTCTTCTTACATCCCTTTCAGTAATGCATGTTAGTTTATTGTGATTAATTATGCTCTCTTTCCACAAATGGGTTTGAAACAGTCATACTAGACAAAAACACTCACTAGGGCACAAAATATTATCATCATTCATCAAATGCTGCAAGTTTGATACTTATTCCCAATAGGAAATGCCCTCAGCCAAATTAGATCCTTTTTTTTTCCATCCTTAGATTACCACAAATAAAAAGATAACCAAGCACACATGTAGGCCAGTCTTTCAGTGAGCTACTAACAGCTGTCTGTAAGCCAGCTGATACAGCGGTCTGCCCTATCCCTACCCACTGCCACGACCGTAGAGAGTCCAGCCTTAGGGTCACAGCTCCTGGCAGCAGTAACCAAAGAGAGAGAACACTGGACCCAAATTTACATATCCAGCATGATTCCACAGGAAAACCCCTCCCCTTCCTTCCACACCCTGTTCCTTCCATCTGGCTGCAGGCTCCTTCTCCCTGCCCCCAGCACAAGATAGGAAAGAATAACCTGAGATGACTCCTTCCTCTTCAGTTTCCAAATACTTCCCAATGAAATTTTCCCTTTTGCCTTTTTAACCCCACCCACCACCCCCATGGCTCAGAGGGGAGCCATGAAGGGAAGAGAAGCCATTAAAAAGGAGAAATACTAGTTTTCAAGGCAGCATCTGAATCCTAAACTGAGATGGGAACCCAGGAGTTCCTCCTCCCAAGAACAGTGGGCTGGCAAGGCAGGGAGGTGATAGAAAATGTTGGAACCAGTGGCCCTGGCCCCCATCCCAGGCTTGCTACAGGACAGAGAGGTCAGCTCTCAGCAAGAACTACCTCCAGTCAGGACTCCAGAGCTGCCAGGGCAGGAGCTACAGCAGGAGGGGTGTCAGCAGGAGGGACAGGGACAGAGAAGCTGGCAGACGGCGCCCTCCCTCACCTCAGACCAGGCTCCTGGGCCATCTGCTGACTAGGAGGCAATGACAGCCTCAAAGACTTCAGACAGCAGCGCCTCCAGGACTCATCCTCCCTTCCTCGCCACTGCCACCTCCCCATACTCTGTGTTGCAGGCTTCTTCCAGATCCTGCTCACAGCTCATTTCTTATTCCTGAGCACTTGCTCTGTACAAAGGTACTATGACTACTTAATATTCTCCAGTCCCCTGAAACCCTGTGTGTAGCTATTATCCACATTTACCCTTGAAAAAAACTGAGCTCAGATGGTGAGCCACCCTGAACCAAGATTCAAACCCAAGTGATTCTGATGTAAGAACATGAATCTAACCCCTATCACTCAGACTTTCCTACCACTCACCATTCGATGTGTCCCATCATTGGTGTCAGGATCCCCACCGCCGGCAGAATCCTAACTTCAGAAGGCTCAGGACCACTGGTTTCTGACAGAAAAGAACAGTAGTAAGCATTGGTGGAAAGAGATTCTCCTGGAGTCCTCAGAGGACTGGTCGCTGGCCTTGAGTTTCCCTTCCCAACCCCCCATAAACCAGGACTTATTGGATCCCCCATAATGCAGGGCCTTTGGACCCCCAGGGAAATGAAGTTGGCTTCATTATGCAAATACATGCAAATGAGCTTACAGGTTGGACTACCTCCAACTGCAGGTGTCTTTGTGATCTGTCCATGGTGCTGAGCCACTGCATTTTCATTGCCCTCAAATGTTTCCATTCCACAAATATTTGTTGAGCAGTTATCATAAGCAAGACTCTGAGTGAGAAGTGTATAGAGGTGATTTAAGTTTTGTCCCTGTCATCAGGGGGCTTATAATCTAACATCTCACATTTCAGAGTTGTTTTAGGTCCCTGTATTTTTGCACAAGCTGTCCCCTGGCCCAGAATCTCCTTTCATCCAAACCACCAACCCTTTCCCCTGCTAACACTAACTCATGTTAAACCCCAGCCTCCCTCAAAGACTTTCTGCACTCTTATTCTGGGTTATGCCTCTCTATTGGGCTTTTATAACACCCTAGGTTCCCCCCAGGAAAGCAGCTATCACACTGCATTGAAATCGCCTGTTTCAGTTTCCGTCTCTCCAGCTAGACTTGTTCTTCTGCAAGGCAGGAACCAAGTCCCATTTATCTCTGAATTTCCAGAATCTAACTTAGGACTTTGCCCAGAGGGGGTCCTTAATAAATGTTCGCCATGGACATGAATAAATAACTGTACTGGAAAGAGACACCAAAATGTTCGGCTAGTTCAGGTGAGGGCAATACCAGAACCAATAGAGGGAAACTGAGAAAGAGAAGTATGTTTGAGATGGAGAACAAGATGGCCGGTTCTTAGACAAAGGTGATAGGGTGAAAGAATTCTCAGAGGAGGAAACATCAGGCACAAAGGCAGAAGAAATGGACAAATAAGGAGTCCTGAGGGTTGTTCTAGAAGAGTTCCAGCAGACATTTAGGGTTTGGCAAATACTAGGAAGAGGTGGAAAAGAGAGTCAGAAAGGAAGACGGCCCTGAAGTTCGCAGCAGCCACGACTGGAAGACTAATGATGGCACTATTAGACACAGGATGTCAGGAGAAAAGCCAGCTTTGCAGGCATGATTAATAGTAGTGGCAGAGCCATAGTCAGATATCAAAAAGAACTGTCTGATCCTAAAGGATGCAAGAGAATGAAGAAGACTGTGGAGTCTCCTGGGAATCTTCCATAAAGGAAAGGGTGAGATACGGTCAGCCTCCTGCCCACCTCATGTCCGGGACTGGAGAAGCTGTTGGTTCATCTTTCTTAGAGGGAGACAGGATGACCTGGCAGATATCAACTGCCTGACTTAGATGGCAAGCCCTCTATTCCATTACCCTTCTCTGGGGAAGCTGAGGTGACTTCAGACTAAGATGGCCTTGCAAACAGTTGTTGGGAAGCACCTGAAAGCATCTGCCTGGCTGGGGATGCTTGGAGAGCTTGGTCCTTTTTCCATGGTCGGGTCCCAGGCAGGACCCATGCCAGAGGCTCAGAATATCAAAAAAAGAGGTCACTATACCAGAAGCCAAGCCCAGACCATCCCGTGTACTTTGTTGGTGCTGATAATCAAGCTGGAACCTCATGCCGAGCTCCCCCACTGATAGGCACTCACAGGCTCCCCTCTTCCCCACACCCTGCACAGAGGCTGCTGCCGGGTCACTGAGCCTTCATCAAGATCTTATCAAGCTTCAGTCTCTTTAGCAGCAAGAAATGTTTTCCTAGTTCTAGTCTCAGAGGAGACGGGCCCCTGTAATGATTCCTCTCCAGACAAACCAGCCCAGCTCCCTTATCCATGTCTTAAAGGCAGTGCTGCCTGATGTAAAAAGCACACACCCTGAAGTCAGAAGGTGTGTGACACTGAACAAGTGGCCCACCCTCTCTCAGGCTCTAACATACCTACACATCAGTCTCCCAAGGTTTTAATGAATATCAAATGCAATATACA
Source organism: Solenodon paradoxus (assembly GCA_004363575.1). Lineage (NCBI taxonomy): Eukaryota > Metazoa > Chordata > Mammalia > Eulipotyphla > Solenodontidae > Solenodon > Solenodon paradoxus. The sequence goes on from RJWH01002414.1 coordinate 193,502, forward strand.
TGAAACCACTTAGTAAACACAAAACAATCATACAATGGAATCCCTCACGTGAAGCCTTTATTTTGAATTTCTAAAACCCCCTATGTCCAAATAGTAAGCAAAACAATCAAATTCCAATTGCTGGGGCAAAGAGATAGCCTATGTGTGCATTTCCTCAAGAAAAGATTTAACGGATAGAGATTTAATTATCCAGGCTTTCTCCTATATGTTATGCTTTACGATCCCATCCCTCCTGCTGCCAACCCATTACTAAACATAATCAATAGGAAGGAAAAACAAGTGAGGAGGAGACTAATAATTCCATCCATCACCAAGTCCTATGGATTTTGCTTCCCAAAAATAGATCTGCCCACTTATTTCCATATCTACCAAATAATTGTTAGCTGACTAGATGAAATTCATTCCCCACCTCTTTTCCCCTTTCCCAGTCTCCCTTGTCACTACAGGTCAGACGATTTGCTTTGGGCTGATGACAGATACATAAAAATCTGGTGGGGTGGCTGGGAAAGATTTTGCCTTGGTGATAAAAGGAATGGAGCATGTGACTATCATCGTTCCTCCTTTCTTCTTGGCTTGAATATAACCATAATGCCTGGAGCTAAGGCTTGCCACTGTGAGAGAAAGATAGAGAATTGCAGCAATGCTAGTCCTGGAGTCATTAAGCCTTGGAATCAGCATAAGCAGTTGCCTTCCTCCAGGCCTATCTGTGGTAAGGAATAGACTCCTCTCTGTTTAAACTGTTGGCCAGACCTTTTGGATTTGCAGCAGACAGCACTACTAATTAATCCGACTACCTCAGCACATCATCTCCTGCCTGGATGTCCACAAAAGCTCCTAACGGGTTCTGTCATTACCCTGCTTCAATTCAAATGGTCATTTGGAAACACAAATCTGATCATGTCACTTCTCTGCTTAAGACTGGTCACTGGCATGTTGATGCTGTGAGGATAAAATGCCTTACCCTAGGCAACAAGGCCTACAAGCTCTGGCCTTTCCTACTTTCCCAACATTGTCTCACAACATGCCCCCCTGGCTTCCTCTGCTTCAACCAGGCCAGTCTCTTTGCAGTCCCGTGACCCCTCCCATCACGGGGCCTGTCCCCACTGTTCAGAAAGCTTTCCCCACCCTCCTCTGCCCGGCTCACTCCTACACACCCTTCAGATCTCAGCCCAGTGGTAGCTCTCTTGGAGGAGCTGTCTCTGGCCTCCCTGACTAGGTCAGATCCCCCCGCGGTGTGCTCTCAAGGCACTGTGTACCCGGGTAACTCATATCATTACCATTTTCAATTTGTGTGATTCAGAGACGGCCCGCCTCTCCCACTAGAATGCAAGCTCCTTGTAAGTGCAGGCAGTTAATCAGTCGTATTCACTGCTTTCCCCTCAAGCCCGAGAATGATGCTTGGTGTGTGGCAGGTGTTTGTTGCATGAATGTGAGATCATAAAGAAGAAGATCCTTTCAGGTATGACATTTTATTTAATTCCTACGACTATTCCAAAGGATAGATATTTTTCCTTTCTCCCAATTTACAGAAGCCGCAGCTGAGACTTAGAAAATCTCAGTGAACTGCCCAAGGGCCACAGAGTCGGTGGCAACACCAGAAGTCAAATCCAGCACTGCGTCACTCCAAGCCCCTAGCTTTTCTCACACCTGTGCTGCCGGTCCTGGAAGACAAACTTATTAGAGGCTATTCTGAAATAAACGTAACCATGAACATGAATGCATTTTGTTTCTTAAAAAAACAAATGAAGGGCACGCTCCGGTGGCCTAGTGGATAAGGCTACCAGACATAGTCCACGTACATCCCAAGGACCCAGGTTCGAGACCAGGGGCTGGGGGCGCAACCAACATGAACAACTAAATAAATAAATGTTTCTTTAATAAAAAAAAAAGATGAGAAGTAAAGAAATATTTAAAAGCTCACAAGCCATTCACTCTAGAGCTAACCAAAGTGTGGCTTTGACTTTTCCCCTGTCAGCGAGCACAGACGCTGTTCCAAGTGCAAGGACAGATAAGTGCAGAATCAAAGACGCTCCCAGTAGCCTGATAACAACTTTGGTGGCTGGTGCTACTTTCCCCATTTTACTGCACCAAGGCATCTATCTACTGGTCCAGGACACGGAGAGCTGCCCAGATGGTGAGCCTCTGGACCCAGGGAATCAGCCACTTCTACAGTTACCTGTGGCTGACAGGCAAGCGGGGAGTGAAGGTGTCTGGGAACGTGTCGTGTGTGACAAATTCTCTGATGCTGCTCGAATCTATCTGGGAATGGAAGAAGTGGCACACATGCCGTCACCAAGAAATTACCCAATTTAGCACCAACTACACAATCCAGCAATTAGTTTCTTAAACCGGAACTTGCTGGGGGCTGCCAGGCTGGCGGAGTTGTTGTTACAAATCTCACTGGGAAACCAGCTGTGTGATTCGCCAGGAGGTTGTCACTGCCCCAAGAAATTACCTTCCAGAAAAAGAATGGAAAATGGGGGAAGGAAAAGGGCTGCAGAGGAAGGAGTCAGTGTTTTCTCTTCCTCTCCCCTGGGCCCTGCCCAGCCACATCAGTTGATTTGCCTGTCGTGAAAATTAGGCAACTCGCAATCTCCCTGGATCAAAGCAGTTGTCGGTGTAGACTGTCCTCAGACTCTTTGGGTTCAAATCCATTTCCACTCACTAGCTGTGTGTACTTGGGCAGGTGATTCAACTCTCTTAGCCTACTTTCTCAGCTGGAAAATGGGGATAATACTAGAACCACCAGAAAGGTGGGGGGGGTGGTTGTTTGTTTTTAAGGAAAGATGCAGGCAGGAATGAAGGCAAGCAGGCAGGAAGAGAGAGGGGGAAGAAGCACTTTATTTTATTTTTTCAATTAAGTTGCTCACACTGGCTGTTTCCCTCCTGACCCAGGACTCAAACCCAAGGGTATGTGGCCTTGAGTTCCTTTGGAGGCAACTGGCCCAACTGCCACTCTATCAGGGGGCACCCAGAAAGGTATTAATGATGTGATAGTTAGCAAGGTAAAGCACATGAATCCCTTAGTTCTATACATGCTGAGTCCTCAAAAATGGTAGCTATCATTACTTATTCTGACTTCCTCTGCTGGCTTACAGCATGACCTTCAGTAAGCCACTTAATGTCTCTGGGAAAACCATATTAGATCAAAGGTATTCTTCTGCCGGGAAAAACAGCCTATCCACACCCAGGTACCCAGGGATCCACATATGTTCGACCAAGACCAGTGCCTCCGAGTACAAAGATTTCAAAAAGCAAATATTAACTGATTCAGTCCTCCATGAAGCTGTCCAGGAGAGCTACAAGCTGGACAAGATGGTCGAGGGCAGCAAAGGTGCAGGGTCACTCTCTTGCTGGGGATCAGCCTTATCTAGGCCCCTCACTCTGGAGCCTAGAAGGTCGTCCCATACCAGGTCCAACAGAGCAGAACTCACAGCAAGCAAGGAATGGAGTTTTGCTGCTGTGTGCCTGGGCTCCTCACTGACTGTCGTGAGACATGTGTGCCCTGGGGACCCCAAAATTTCAGCTTTTGCCTCACCATCCCCATTTCCTGCATCAACTTAATCTGAATGGCCAGGATTCTGACTCAGTTTCTCTGTTCTGGCAGCAGGTTGGGTGGCTGGGACTTTATTCCACTGTGAAAGGACTGGGGAGCCTTAACCCAGAGTCTCTGACCTGAACCCATACTCCAGTGCCCACAATAAGCCTTTCTCTCCTGGTGCCCTCCCTCCTCCTGCTTCCAGTTCTACCTGAAGCCCCTTGGTCATTCTGACATTGGCTTTGCCCAGGTGCTTTTGGCAGGATCTCTGTCGAAGGATGCCCTCCTCCCTGTCTTCTTTCAAGCCCCCACCCAGCCCTGTCACCAAAGACTCAGCATGCCTTGTACTGAGGCCCCAGCCCAAACTTACGACCTTAGGGAAAACCCCCTTCCCTTACTCTCGTTGCCCCAGACATGGAGACAGACAAATAACAGGAGAGAGATGTGGGGTCCTACTCAGTCACCATTATTACTTTGCTTAATCAAATCTTCCTAGGGTTTAGGGTGGGAATTTGACAGAAAATGACTTACTGCCCCAAAGCACTGGCCACATGTAGGCACACCCAAGTCTAAACCCATCTCCTGACCCATTGGACAGTGCACAGCCTGTGACTAACCTACTCCCTATCATCTCTGGGGAAAAAACCAAGCCCACCTCAGGGGGGCTTGCACTTGATGTTCTCTCTGCTGGAACGCTCTGCCCCAGATATTCCCTTGGCTTCCTCAGTCTCATCTTTCGAGTCTCAGGTCAGAGACCTTTCCTGCCTACTCATTAACTGCAGCCGAGCCCCACCCCTCAGATACACTCTTCATCAGCCTGTTTCATTGGCCTCACGGCACGTACTGCTCTTTAAAAGTGCTGTCTTCGTCTATTGCATGTTTATAGGACAGTCATGTGTCGCTTCATGACGGGGCCACATTCTGAGAAATACATCATTAGGTAATTTCGTCGTTGTGCGAACATCATCGAGTGTAATTACACAACCCCAAAGGTATACTGCACACCTCTGCTCTACAGCGGAGCCATTTGGGAACAGCATTGTATATGCCGTCTGTCATTAACCAAAACATCATCAAACTCCTCCCCAAAGCAGAACATAAACCCCAGGAGGGCAGGGACTACGTCTGTCTCATATGCTGTAGTTTTCCACATATCTCTAGAGCAATGCCCGGGACTAGCAGGCACTCAAAAGTACGAACTGCATGAATGAAAGTCTTCACTTGCTGTCCTCATCCACTCCTCCCCTGCACACCAGCCGACACTAAGGACCTCCACGTCTCCCTCTAAAGGTGCTGGAGCACCTTGGAGAATTTATATTTGAAATCCAGCCTCCAATTCCAGGCACAGATGCACCCGTTGGCATGGTTCGAGAAAGAGTGTGGGTAGAAACGTGACCCTCCCCGCACTGTAGAGAAGAAAATGAAGCTGTGAGGACAAAATGTCAGGGCTCAGGATCTACCACCCAGCCCTGAGGAGGCCTTCGGACTTTCAGGAACCCAGCGCCTCTCCTAGCTGGAGTCATGTGGCCAAGGGAAATCCGAAGCAAAATGTGGGCTTCCTCCTCTTTCTCCAGGACAGTCAAAAGTCCTAGGAGACACAGTTTAGCCTGCTCAGCCTCACTGTCGCCTCCTAATTGCAGCCATGGCCAACTGTGTTTGTCCCCTTTCCTTCTCTGGCAACAGAATCAATTCTCAGGCTGTTTTGCCTTGTTGCAGACATACTCCCTCTCCTGCGGGTCTCCAGGAGCCTCCAGAAGTCACCCCTGCCCACTGCTGAGAGCAGTGGGACCAGCTCTCCCACAGGCAGGTAAGGAGACTGGGGGTTCTGGGTCTTGAGCTAATAAACTGCTTGGGTTCACAGTCCAGGTTAACCTGGGACCAGACCTGTGGGCTTAAGGAAGTCCCTCATCCATCTCAAACTCAGTTTCCGCAGCTTTCCAATGGGTGCGTGACATTGTGATGCCATGAGGATTAAGAGACTGCAGGTGACCTGCCCAGCACAGTGCTAAGGGCTAGTGCTGAGTCAGGAGAAACCATTCACAGGCATGAGATGTGGAAACAGGGCCAATCAGAGGAGTTCTCCGTCACCTCCGGGCAGAGGCATACATGACTCAACTTGGGGCAGAAATAAGTACTTTGAAAACTCATTTGGGGCACACCCTAGTAAGTAGTAGTTAGTGAGCCGCCTCCGAAGGAGCATAATTCCCATACATCCCAAGGACTGAAATTCACATCCCAGGTCTGGGAGGAACCACCAATGTGAGCAACTAAATAAAAATAGATAAAGTGCTTCTTCCTTCTCTCTTCTCCTGCCTGTACCTCTCCTTAAAAATAAAAATAAAAATAAAAAAAGAAAGAAAGAAAGAAAACTCATTTTTCTCATGTTTCAACCTTTCTGTTATCCTCGGCTCCATCTAGAGACATCCTATTCCTTGAGCAGCCAAAAAAGCAGAGCGGCCCTGAAGGTCAAAGATGGTGGAAAATGAGGGCTCCAGAGGCTCTAGTTCTACAGACCACCAACCCCTGCAGCCAAGGCTGTGGTCCCTCTTCCAAGTCTACTCACCTGGAAGGGAAAGCTCAGTGATCTTACTGCTGGGTGTTGGAAGGAACAGCACTGGCCTCCAACCATTCGGTCGCAGCCTACCTGCACGACCATGAAAAACTAGTTTTATCTGCCTGAACCCTATTCTCATCTGTAAAACAGAAATAATAATACCTACCTCCTAATGTTGTGACAATGAGTACATAAGCGGACCTATCCAAGGCAACTGGCACATAACTGGGCTTTAGTGTCTTCTTTCATTTAAACGTCTTTGATGAAATTGGTCCAGTTCTGCCCAGGCCTCCAGAGTGGCCACATCTGAGCTGGGTCATTAGGGAACAACAGGTAGGGTCTCAGGTCCATGGCAAGGTTCCACTAGAAAGCAGCTTCTCACCAGGCCTGGTCCATGGCCTTTCCTACCACTGGCCCAGATGCTGGGTTCTCCTGCAGAGCTTAAGTGGGACTGACTTCTAGGTTAGCACACTGTCCTGTAAGTTCTCTATGTGAGTTAGGACAAGGGCTGCCTGCACCAAGGCCCGTTTCATCTTCTGGGTCTTTTCCACGGGGCATTAAGCACAGGGCCCCATGAAGGCTGGGTGGTTGGTTGACTGCCAGGTTCATGTGGAAGCACCTCTGACCACTCAGCTGCCTGATTCTGCTCCAGCCTCAAGCCCCTGCTCTCCTTCTTGGGTCTCTGGGCTTGGTAGGAGCCAGAATCTAGACAGAGAATAGAGAGAGGAGGCAGCACAGACTGAGATCCTCCATATAGAAGACCTATCCTCCAAACTTTGTCCTCTAACGCAGTTCAAGTTTGTTCTCCTCCAAGAATCTTTCAAGCCCGCCCTCCCCATCAATCCTAGGACACAGCAGCTGTTGCCACCTCCTCTTAGGTGCCATACTTCCACCACAGTTGGGTAAATATCTATTTGCAGACTGTGAGCTTCTTGGAAACCAGGATTCATCTGATCTATCTCTACATGGACAAGACCTGCTACACAGAAGGTTCTCAAGAAGCTCAGCATCAGTGATTAATAGAAGTAGTACCTCTCAGTGGGGACATAGAGACACGGGGAGAAACAGAAGGCATGAAGGAAATAACTCCCTGAGCTGGACTAGAACTCATCAGCAGGCAGAGATGAACCATGTGATGTGGGTTTTCCAGAAAGCTGGGAGCATCCTATTCAGGAAAGGATGCAAGCAGTGGTTGGAGGGCCACCTTGGAGGAAAATATGGGGTGGATTCAAGCACCGAGCATATTTCAGACCACCTCTAGTGCCTTTCAGTTCTGAAGTCTAAGGCTCTGTTCTCTGAATTCCCACAACTGAATAGACACTGTGTTAATTAAGCACTGTAGATGCATTTCTTCATGTGGTTCTCACAACTATCCTTTACACTAGATTACTCCCATTTTACAGATGAGGAAATTGAGGTTTAGAAAGGTAAAGAAAATTGCCCAAGGCTTCACCAGTTCTAGAAAAGGTATTTGAATCTGGATCTGCGTCCAGGTCTGACATTCTCAACCATTAGGACACCAATCCCTGGCAGGTCTAAAGCAGCCTGTCTGACCAAACTGGTGAATCCCCACTGGGCCCTGACTCATGTTCCACCTCAGGAAACCTTCATCACTACCACCCCTCCATCACACATGGGCATACATTTCCCAAGACTGCTTATTCACAACTGAACGCATTTGTTCATCCCGAGACCAGTCACAGTCACGCGTTCATCTGACACAACTCACATGGCATTTGCTCTCCTAGAGTCACCATCACATGTGTGCATAGATACACACCAACCTGCTCCCACAAGGATTCACATGCATGAGCATTTTTGTCCAGTGGACACTGGATGTGTGTGTACACAGAAGCTGCACAGATACAAAATCTTTCATACAGGTTTACCTGTCCTCACATAATAGTGATACACGTTTATTGACATGGCTTAGGCACCCACATCTGCTCACTGTCATACACCAAATCCTCCCCCAATAAGAACTTTATCCATTGTTCTCAGATCCAATACTAGGCCCAGGTGAGCAATGATGCTCTCTCCCTCTGGGGTTGGCCGGGCAGCCCTGAGAGGGGAAGAAGGCTCAGCTTGCTTGTGATGGATGGAATTAATCTACTGTGCTGGAGAAACTAAATAATTAAATCCCTAATCACCCCCCAAGCCAGCCCAGGCCAATATAGCTGAGGGAGGGAGGGGGCTTTGTGGCCCAGACCAATATCCTAGAGGAGGGGCTTGGGAAGAGACACAGACAGAATCTTCTAGGAGGGTTTTCGGGGAGGAGCTCTGGCAGGCAGACTGACAGACAGACTTGGTTCTCCAGTGCCACAGGCTCTCCCTCTGTTGGAAGCCGAGCAGCTCAGGAAGACAATCCACCACCATCCACTCTGCTGAGTGAGAGGAGGGGCACTGTTCCCCTCCCACCCCACAGAGTGGGTCCCGGGAACGTACAAGGATGGCAAATGGGACACACAAAGTGGCCCGGATCCTGGTCGTTAATGGGTCTGTCTACCCTGGAGCTGATGAGGATCAGCAGGACTCTGACCCAACCTGCCAGGTCACAGCAGGCCCCTCTCCAGCCTGGCGCAGGGAAGGGGTGGCTGCCTCCCTCAGGAAATGGGTCCAGCACGTGGCTCATAGGCTGAGAATGGGACAGAGGCCCGGGCAGGGGGGCTCAGAGAATCAGCCTGGGAACAAACCCTAATCTGATTGGCTGAAAAGTGGGTCATTTTCCCTTTGAAAAATAGTGAGAAAATGGAGAAGTAGGTCGGGCTCTCATCCCCTCGGCCCTAGGCACCAGCCCGGACTTGCAGAAGGGGAGAGAAGCCAAAGCCCCATAGTCCCCAGGGGCCCGGCTGGAGACCCCAATATAGGAGACCAAGGTCATCAGTGCTCCGGACACAGGGCCATGTCCCCTACTCCCTGAGACCAGACCGAAGCACAGACCCCACCTGGCGCTGGGGGCCCTGAGGGGGAAGGCGCTAGGGCAGGGTCCAGTAGAGCGCTGGGGGTTCCAGCGAGCAGGACCCTGAGGCGCCCCCTGCCATCCTCGAGTCTGTCGCGAAGCCTCCTCTGCTCTTCTCCCTTTCCTGATGGTCCACGTGGGCAGAGCCGTTGCCATGACACCGCGGGCAGGTGGGCGGCGCTGGCGGCGGTCTCGCCCAGCCCCCACGCTCGGAGCCCCGGTGGGAGCAGAGCGGATGCAGCGCCCAGGCCCCCAGTGCAGTGCAAGCGAGAGAGGAGCCTGGCAGAAAGCCCCCAGGCCCCCGGATCTGTCAGGAGCTCTAGCACCGGCCTCTGAGGAATAAGGCAAGCGAGGGGTGGGCTTTGAGGTCTGAGGAGAAACTCTGAAAGAGGATGTTTGGCTTGGACTGTGCTCCGCCACCACCACAGAGGTCAGGGAGTGGTCAAGGACGGGACCCCACTTCCCCCATTTCTCATTAGCCCTCCTCCCAGCTTTCCCCACACACTTAAGTCTCCATCCCTTCCCGTAGCAGCTGGTTGGTCCTGCCTGAGGTCAAACCTTGGCTCTTCATTCTGCACACAACTCTCCATCCTCTCTCGGGCAGGAGACTTTCAGAGATTCCTCCCCTATCGACAGATCCCAGCACGTCCCCTTTCTCTGGGTAACCCCCATACCTGAATTCACACCACGGCCTGGAGGAGCCACTCACCCCTAAGCCTATACCTGGCCAAGGCACTCACCCCACCCAAGAGAAGACCACAGGGAGTGGAGCAAGGAGAGGAAGAGAGGAAGGAAAGAGGTGGAATCTAGAAGCAGGTGCTGCCTGAGGATGGAGTCCTGCCCCTCACCACATCTGGTCTCAGGAAGTCTGGGCCAGCTCTGCGCTTGCTGGCTCTGAGCTTTTCACAGGCAGGCCCCTTCTCCTCTTAGGGTCTCTAAGTCTCTGTGGCTCTGACTTCCTACAACCCTCCCCACTGTTCGAGGTGCTGCTCCCTGCCACTTTTCCCTAAAGCAGGAACCCTGTGTCACTGGTACCGCGGGACCCCTGTATGGCAGCTCTTTGCAGCCTGGCTGACAGTGTAGGTATATCTGGTGGGGTGGTAACAAGATTCCAAAGGAAGGGAAAATGGCAGCCAGGGTTGGCTGGAGGGTGTCCAGCTTGTCATTGGGTGTTCTTCATAGACACACCCCATGTACACATAAAGACACTTGTCCTTCTTCCTTAGCCTTCCCTTATTGACCAAGATGGGAGATGTAACCACTGTGTGTGCATGCACTGGCAATGTTCTACAGCAGGTCACCCTCATCCCAAGTTCTCACCAAAGCTATGACGGCAGGTCCTGACAGACGCTCTCCCTGCCTCACATCTTGGCCCACTTACGGCCATTCCCTCACCAGCTACCAGGATGCTCCCTACAAGTCAAGCACCCTCCTGGTCACAGTGGGCACGGCGATGAGCACCCCGGGAAAGGTCCCCTTCCCTCTAAGTTTATGCTCGAGTGGAAAAGGAGAGATGACAAACATAAAATAATGGAAATGGCAAAGCGCTGGGCTGTTGTTTTTTTGAAGTGGAGCGAGGGGATAAATGACAAGGGCTATTTAAGAGCGACTGCGGGGGAGGCCTTTCCAAAAAAGGGACTCTTGAGCAAAGACTTGAATAAAGTGAAGAAGCAAATCACAGGGGCATCTGGGGAGGAGCATTTCAAGCTGACTGGAAGCTAGTACAAACGCCTTCAAGATGGGACTGTGCTCAGCATCTTTGTGGAACCACGAGGAAGCTGGTGTCAGGACAGCACCTGAGACCAGGCCACTTTATACACAGCACTTCTGTCATTCAGGCCCACGAAGCGCTCGGATTCCACCCCAGTGGGATGGAAAGCAACTGGAAAGGCATGACCTCCTCTTTCTCTGGCTGCTTTTGTGGTGAGCACATATGTAGGTGGGATTGGCAAAGGCAGAGGTGGGGAGACTGGTTGAGATACTTCCTGTCACTGAAACGCTTTCCCAGTTACCCACCTGGTGAAAACCTGTTTAACCTTCAAGCCTCCACTCAAAGGTCTTCTCGCCTTTATCGAGCCCCTCCCTCCCACTCTCCAGAAGTGCCCCCCACACATAGGTCCTCAGCTCCACCCCCGTGAACACTTAAGGCCACCTACCTCACTTAACACTCCCCTGACTTATCTCAGGTCTTTCACCTTCTCCAGACTGTGCGTTTCCTAAGGTCAAGGACCATCCGCAGAGTCCAGCACTGTGTGTGCACACCACATGCAGAACATAAATGCTAGCTGATGAGTGGATGCGCCGGGTGACACACATGATAGAAAAGGAACTATTTACAGGCTGTTGTCACCCTGGGTGAGTGAGGTACTCACGTATGTGCTTGCATGCTACAATCAGACCAGTGTTTACATATGCTCACTGACCTCTGCACGCTGCTCTTTGTATGTGTGTTAGCAAGTATGTACATGTTGACAAGCCCTTGTGTTGGTCATCCATTTCTGTAGGTACATTCATATCTGTACGTGTCAGAAAGTACATTTATGATGAGATACGCATATTAAGGCCTAGATGAGTAGTATGTACATGTATATGTACACGTTTCCACAGGCCCCATGTGTATAAGGCTGAGGTCACCCTAATGGACCCTGCCACTGTCATCCAACTTGTTCTGCTTGACTGTTGAAAACCCTGTAGTAATGTTATGTTTATCCTCCATACTCTGTCCCCACAGATACCCCTGAGCACCATAGCATCTGATTAGCCTTGGGCTCATCTCCCTTACTCAACTGTCTCCAAGGCCTATAAAGTTTTCTCCTCTGCTGACTCCCTTCATGTGGATGGTGATGGGGAACAGTTGCGTCCCTGTGACATGAGAGGCATGTCATTTGAGAGGCCTCAAGGAATCTGTTTTATGGAGAAGAGTTGTAGGCATCAAGGTGAATCAAGTTCAAGCTTGTGGGAAAACAACTTCTGGACAGCCCAGTGTTCAGTCAGAATCAAAATCAGTCTTTCCTTGTTTAGTCAGACTCAGATACCTCTCCCTCTCTCTCCCTCTCCCTCTGCCACCTTTCTCTCTGTCAAATTTATCCTTATGTATAGGTCAACTTATGTACACATATTCATATTGTACTAATTCATGTTTGCCTATATGTGCCCCCACATTGAAGCACACATGCATACATATATTCACACATATGTATCACTGGCTGAGAACCCACATACACAAAGGTTTAATTAAGTAATTACCTTCACAATCACACATGTACAAGGACAGAGTCACACACAAATTATACACATGTACACACGTGTCCATACCTATGCACAAACTCCTAAATCCTGTCCTGTGCACTCTCCAAGGAATATCACAGGTCTGTATTTGTTTTCTCCTCTTATCAGACTCCCATTTGTCTATCTGTAAGTTGCTTCTACTATCAACAGGATATTTCCCATTCTTGGACACACCCCATTCCTATCCATTAGCAGGAAAAAAAAAAAACAAGTCATTCTGAAGAATCGTTCTTAACCCCTTTCCCATGCTGGAGACACCAAGAGTTCTTCAGAAAACCTGGGGAGCAGGTAACAAGAAAGTAGGCGTACCTCCAAGCAGCTGCACTTTTTCTCACCCAAGAGGCAGCTTCCACCAGAGAGATTAAGAGAACATATCAAAGCTGTCTTCCTCCCAGTACCTCTGGGTATGGTCCACTGCTCCCAGCCTCCAGAACAGTTAGTGGGGCAGAGGAAGAACAGTAATAAAATTATCTCTGAGCCTTAAAACCTCCTAGGATGTCTCCCTTCTTCCCTAGAGGGCAGCTTCGTGATGTTCAGTGAACCCCTCCCAGGCCAGCCCAAGGGCCCTGCCAAGTAGAGGTGAACCTGGAAGCCTGAAAATGTAAAAGGGGTAATCTGGCCTCGGATAACAAAAGAAACAAATATTTAAAAACAGGAGCCGGGTAGGGAGCCGGGAGGCAAACTAAAGACACCTCTTGGCAGGAAAGCCGCTGCTGGAACACTGGTTCATGAATAGCAGGGCTTTCCAAGGGGCCAGAGAGAAGGGGGTGGACACCCAGCATTCCCTGTGGGGGTGGAGGGGTGACTGCTTCAGGCAGTAGCAGCAGCTCCAAAGTCAAGTCTTATCAAAGCTGTTATGTAACCAAGGGAGCTGAGTGGAGCACAAACACCTCCCCTCCCCAAACAGTCACCCACACCCACACCCACCACCTCCCAGCACCCACAGCATATGAAAATTCAGCTCCTCCCAAACAGGAATCATCTTGATGAATTACATCAAAAACATGATGGGTGAAGAGCTCCCTATTAACATCTGGAAGGAGATAAATTGGTTCCACTTAGGGTCCCTGTATACCTCCCCATTTTCTTGAACTCCCTGCCACACCCAATTTTTACCCGGCGTCATCTGGAAATCCTCTCCTCCCTCTCCAAGAAAGATCCCATTTGAATATTTGATTGTGCTCTTGGGGATGGGAGGTAAAGCTGCTATCAAGCCCTCCTGCCTTGTGGCTCCCCCACAGTCTCATCTGCATGTCCTGACATTTGGCTTTCATCCCCCTGGGATGACAAGGAAAGGGACCTGGAGAAATAACTCTTTGCTCTGTTCCCTTCAGAGTTGCAAAACCAGAGCAAAAGAACCCAGAAAATCAAGATGACCCTGGCATAGGTTAGTGAAAAAAAATGTCCCATGGAGCTGAGGACTGAAACCCAGACCCCAAGCCCAATTTGATTTTTTTTCTCCCCATATCTTCCTCCCTTCTCACTGCCCCACCTCCAGCAGTCTCCTCCTTTTCTGTTCCATGGCACTGACAACCCCACCCACTCCTCAAATCCCTTGCTGAGAAATCTTCCCAACAAAAGTCTGCTTGGGGTGAGTAGAGCATAAAACAGGCTTGCAGAATATTTCACTGTCCCCAGTTCTGAATTACAGGGTTTGGTGGGCAGGAGGGTGCCATATGATCCATTAACTTATCCCAAAGTCTTGAGCTCTAACCACCTCAGGTTTAAGCAACTCTCCTAATTCAGAATTGTCTTGAGCCTGAACTTCTGGTTCCCAGTACGAGAAAGAGTGGCGCCAGCACCCCTAAGCTTGTTGCACTAAAAACTCTCCAGGATAAGGGGCCTCACAGCCGCAGTATCATCCTTCCCTACACCGCACCAGCACAGGGTGGTTTAGGAAAGAGAAGGTAAACTTCAACAGAGAAAGACCTTCCCAAATAACTAATAACTATGAGGCCTAAAGCCAGAAAAAGGACCCCAATATCTGCCTTCCCATCCAGGGACCCTGTCCTTGGAAAATAGGTCATCTGGGAGACTTTTTCTGGTGAGCCCTCAGCACTGACCTTTCCATCATCCGCCCCAACGCAGCCCCATCCAGAACTCGGGACAGTTCCGAAAGAAGCAATCCTAGCCGAATCGCGTTCAGCACTCGGGACAGCTCCCAGTGACTCGTGCGGCCGGGAAGGCAGGAACCCAGGCTGCTAGAAAAGCTTGCCCCACCGTCCACTCCCTTTAGAACAGAAGCCCGTCCCTCTACCGCTCCCACACTGGCTCCCATCCACCTACCGGGGGCACCTGGTGCCCCTCCCTTCCTTCTGTGTCCAAAGAGAGAAAAGAAACCCAGACATGAGGCTTCCCTTGAGGGAGCCTAGAGAGAGGACCCCACCCACCTCCTTACAGCCCTGAGCCTCTCAACGCCACTCACAGCTGGTTCTAAAAACCACTCTCCTTCTTAATCACCACCCCAAAAATAAAAGAAATACTCACATGGGGGCTCACAGCCCTGCAGGCAGATGTGGTGGGGGGAGGCAGACAGAGGTAGCTCTCCACACCCTGCTCTGAGACCCCTTTCTGAAGGAGCCAGCTCCCATCTGGACTGGGGGGAGGAGAGACATGTGGAAGCACTAAGTGAGGGGAGGGGAGAAGGGAGAGGGGAAGAGGCAGGAGGGGGGTGGGGGGGACTGTAGGGTGGGGGTGTCGGGATGGGGGCGAGGGAATCCTTTTTAATTTTGTTCTCTCCCCTTGTCTACATCAGTCCTGCAGGCTCAGCTCTTTAATATTTACACACAGGAAGAGGAGAGGATGAGAAAGAGCAGAGTGAAGGGGCAGGGGTACCTGAGCTCAGAGGGCACAGAGGCAGGGGTCTTCGGGAGCTGGGAGCTTGAGTCCCTGACACCATCCCCAGCCTGCTACCATTCTGAGCTCTTGACTGGAAGGAAGAAGAAAACCCTGGGACCATTCTGTCCCTTTGTTAACAGACACTTTGAAGCTGCATCAGAAAAAGATCAGATCCCCACCCACATACCTGGACACCCCCACAAACCCAGATTTCTTGGGTGCCTTATGTGCAGATGGTAGAGGCAGTGCTCATACATAAGCATGTTCTGATGCTTGGAAGCACAGCTGCATGTGGGCTGCTGTGCAACAGCACATGAACATGTCAACTAGCATGTACATATGCATACAAATATGTTGAGTGTGTTTCCATGTAACAGCCATGCAATCATATGCAAACTATGGCATCATATGTGTAAACTAGCTCCCAAGCGACCCCTCCACCAGATACAAACCCAAGGACAGAACCACCAACCTCCCCAGACTCACTGATTCACAGGCCCCTCCCTCACAGCCTCACTTTTTCTGTCTGTGACATGGGGACAAGGGCTGGTAGGAAGGCAGGCAGCATTTGAGCTCAGGGACTCGACAAGTTATTAGCAACGATGAGCTGGCAGCTCGTTACCATAACGATGGTGCCACTGCCTCACCCCAGCTCAAACCCAGACTCCCCCGACGGCAGGAGGCCCGCTGAGCCAGCAGCCTTCAGACTTGAGGGGGGAAGTAGGTAAAGAGGGAATCAGATATAATGCTTGTATAGTGGAGGGTACGCAGCTGTTCTTCCAAGCCCCACTGAGACAAAGCTTTGACTCTACCAAGTGGGAACAAAATCAGACACTGGAAAGGTTTCCTGACCATGGGAATGGTAACACGCTGGAAGGGATCTTAAGAAGCCCCTCTAGACAAAAGCTTTTGTTGTCATTTGCTCCCTTCATACCAAGAACCTCTGCTACTGTCTTAGTAGACTGACTGAGAAAACCCAACCAAATAGGAGGCTCCTCTGAAGTTCAGTCTTCCTGTCTGTAAAATGGAAGTGCTTGTCTCTATCATTTACCTTAGATTCCTGGGAGGTTTAAGGAGAAAGAGGTAAGGTTAACTAGAGACCCTTCCAAAATCAAGACAAATTCCAGAAGTTTCCCTACCCAAGAGGAACTCATAAGAAACTGTCAGCCCAGCTAGAGGTAAAACACATCAGAAACTGGGTAGGATGAAGGAAAATAGAGTTCAACCAGTTCAAGCCTCAACATCAGCTGGAGAGGTGATACAAGGTAGCAGGCAGCAGCTGAAAGTAGGCACTGCCAGACAGCGTCTGAGAGTCTGGCCTGCACAACTCCAGCCCCTTACCAATAGGAATCAAAATAAGCCCATGCCATGCCTAGGTGCTGGGTATAGCTAGGAATTCCCATCCCCAGGGACATGTGTAGCTTCCTCTCTTTGAAAAAGATCCCAGATTGAAGCATCTACAGTTTTAATTTATTAAGCTTTCATTTCTTCTCTCAAAATCCCCTCTGCTCAGTTCTGATGAGGCGGGTGAGGGGGGTTGCTGGTGGCGAGGTTTCCAGGAATGGAAAGCAACATAGAGGGTGGGAAAGTTCCCAGGCCAAGACTAGCCAGGTACCCACAAGTTTGCTGTGTGACCTTGGGCAAGTCCCCTCCCTTCTCTGGGCTTCAGTGTCCTCACTTTAAAATTAAGAGGCTGGACCAAGTCAGTTCCAAGTTTCCTCCCTGGCTATCATTCTATAGCTACCTACAAGCTCACTCCTTGGACGTGAGCCCCCTGGCATAAAATGCAGTGGGCACTCCCTGCCAGATCAGTGGGGCAGTGGGAGTGGGGGATGTGGGGGTTGTATCTGAGGCTGTTCATCCTATGTTCATGTTCCTTTTAGAAACACCTGCCACCCTAGCCCTCCCAGCTCCCTTTTTAGACCCTGATTCACTGCCAACTCACGAAGCCTCTCCCTCCTCTCTTCTCCCCCTCTCTCCCTTTTAGGCCTTGGCAGCTGGGTGCTGAAGTAGCCCAGCACTCAGGGAATGCTGAGTGGAAGTGGAGGGCAGTGCCCCCAGGGTCAGAGATAACATACCAAGAAGTACCACCTTCTGACCTTGATTCAGCTCAGTTAGTTGGGTCGCTCAAAGATTTGGGTTATAGTCTTTCTGTAGAACTGACTAGCAGTGTGTGATTGTGAGAAGTGCAATTCACCTCCCGCAAATAACCTCATCTGTAAATTGGCATTAGGTTGAGCCACATGAAATTGCTGTCTTTATAGGTTAAAAAAAAAATGAAAAAGGCCATTGAATATTGGCAATTTCATATGACTTAACCAACTATGCATGCCTCCTGGGGCTGTTGGGGTGATAGGAAGAGTTGAAAGAGGAGGATTTTTCAAAACCCCTGGACTGATATTAAGGGCATTGTTTATTATTAGTAGTATTGCTATTATTGGTACTATTATTTCAAAGAGCTTTAACACAGACCCACCTAGAGCCAGTGAGCTGAGCCAATGGCCCAGAACTTAGAGAATTAGGACTTGAAAGTCTGGGAGACAACCACCTGCTTCTGCTCTGATGACTCTGAACAGGGCAGAAGCTTCCACCTGGTCTCCTCCCGTTCCTGGTTCTCAGGGCCTTTGGTAACAATTACTGGGATGACACACGTTTCCAGGCCCCAAGAAGCAGCACACACAGGCACACACATTCCAGCTCACCCCCGGTCCCAGCCTGCAAGGACACAACCAGTAGCATCACTGAAGGAAACCCCTGAGGAAGGCTAAGGTGGGACTGAAGCACAAGGTAGCTCTTGCCTGAGTAAACAGTGAAGAGTCCCTGGGGAAGGGGTAAATGTGACCTCTGAAAAGTCTGATGTCCGTGTCCCATGCCCCACCACCACAAGGAACCCGCTGGGAGGCAGGGAGGGGGACAAAGCCCAGGTGTGAATGATTCAGAGTGAACCCTGCTCAGATACATTCTCGCACAGCCAACACACACACACACACACACACACACACACACACACACACACACACCACTGACACCTGGACACATTCAGAGGGAGTCACACCGGCACACACATCCATTCACACACACACTCACGAAGACATGCACAGGCACATACTCATCCACACACATGTCCAGATACATGCCCAGCAACATCCTCCACACCGCATACACCCACTGACACGCACACACTCACCCACAATGACACGCACACACTCACTGGCACACAGTCACCCACAGACCTGCACGGTGACACACTCACGCACTCATCACAGACAGTGGCCCACACTCACACTCACACACCTGCAGAGGAAACTTCTCTCCGGATCTCCCCAACACCACCACTTCCCCCGCAACCCGGGTGGCTACTCCTCCCAGAGCTGAGCCTCCAGCAGGGCGAGGGCTGGGCCGGTGCTGGCCGGGGTGGCCGGTCCGCGCCGCTCCGCTCGACCCCAGAGAGCCGGAGCTCGCTCCGCGTGGCGCCCCCGGCGGGTCCCTCGGTGGGGCCGTGGGCCGCCAGGCCCGGCGGGGCGGGCGCTGGGGCGGAGGAGGCCCAGGCCCCCCTCCCGGGCGGGAGCCGAGGCCGCCGGAGCCCGGGGCGTGGGCGGCGCCGGGGCCGCGGCCAGGCCGAGGCTGGGGGGCGCTGCGGAGGGCGCGGCGAGCGCGGCCGCGTCCCCACCCCTCCCGGCGGCTTACCTGGCCCGGCTCGGGCTCCGACCGGGTTACATGGTGCCGGCGGCCCGGACCGGGGCTCTGCGGCGGCGGGCAGGCAGGCAGGGGCCGGGGCCCGGCACTGCGGAGCCCCCAGCGGAGGGGCCGCGCCGGCTGCGGAGCCCCGAGCGAGCGCCGAGCGGCAGCGGGCGCGGGAGGCGGCCAAGCCACGGAGGCTGGATTTCCCGGGGACCAGGAAGGGGAGGCGGGGGGATCCCGCCCGCGCGCTCCGCCCCCGCCCCCGCCCCCGCGCAGGGCTGCCGAACCCCGAGCCGCGAGAGGGAGGGGGACGAGATCTCCGCCCCCGCACCGGACCCGGGAGCGCCGGGGTCGCCGCCGGCGCCGGCCGGCTGGGTCCCGGAGGAGCGCCCGCCCGCGGAGCGACCGCGCTGGGAGGCCGGGCTGGAGAGTGCAAATCTGCTCGCCTCCCCGGGGGCCACCCGGGCAGTGTCCGCCGCGGACCCGGGAACGGGCAGGGTCACGGCCGCTGTCACGACCGCGCACAGCCGACCTAGGCACGGGGACTGAAGCCGAGACGGGCGGTTGGGGAGACCACACCGCCTCACAGAAGGTCTCGCGCGTGGCCGAGGCAGTCACACCCTGAATGTCACGCACAACCCCCCAAGATACCCCCTGTAGAAGGACACTCTCCTTCGGGGTCTCGGGGTCGGCTACCCGACTTCAGCTCCGGACCTGGGTTCTGGGAACCCCCTTCCTCCGCCCAGCCCCTGCCAGGGCGGGGCGCTGTGCCTGGCCCAGGAGCCGCGGACCAGCGGCCCCCACCCACAGTCCGCACGGCCGAGGCGTCTCCAGTGTAGAGGGAGAAGCCCACCAGACCTGCCGACTTTGCTGGGGCCCCCAGGCGAGCCCACGGTGCCCGCCCACCTCCAGGCCCGGAGCCCGGGGTTGTGCCTAGTTGGGGCGGGGTGGGGGAGGGAAAGGGGATTGTCCGAAGCACAGCTCGAGGCTGCAGAGCTAGGGCACCGGCTGCAGGAGCCAGGAGCGGCGGAGGAGCGCTGACTGCAGCAGTCCCTGGCTGGAATCCGTCCTGGCGCCCGGAACGATGCTGTAATCGGGGGGAGGGGGCCGCTTTGGGGAAGCCGCAGGGGGAGGGGCTGAAGATGTGGGGGAGGGGCTGGTTCTGGAGTCTGACTTCCCAGGGTGGGTGTGCGGGAACACTGCCGCAGGCACTGAAAGTTGGGGTGAAGACTAGTGTACGTCGTTAAAACCTTCCTCCTCTCTTCCCTCCTTCACCTTCTCTGGTCTTGAAAGCTTTGGGGCTGGTGAGGTGTGGACTTGGGAGGCTTGAGAGACCGACAGTTAGCGACTCTAGGAACAGACCTTGGAGTAGTTCTAATTCAACCAGCACCCAACGACTCCCGGTTCCCTGTACCCCCTTTGGGACCACTGATTCTCCCCGTCCTCCCCCAAGGGGTTTGGAGAGGCCTTTCCCAAGGGAAATCTCCAAGTGTGCTCCCTGTTAGGAAACTGGTTCAATGAAGACTTTTCAAACATGAGCTAAAGTTACAGACAGTTTCAGCCCAGGGTTCAGTCAAGAGCAATGTCAGAGAAAATAAGACAGGAAGTTGATCCCAAGAATCCACTGAACTGAAAAAAGCATCTCGTTTTCCATGAGGCATGAGATAGCAGTCATCATTAGATGCTCAAAGGCACCACCATGGTTTCTCAGTTCTAAGATGTACCTTTTGTTAACTATTTTGAAATTGGAAAGCCTCTTACAATGAATGAGGATATTTAATATAGTTTTCTACTTTCCTCTTAGAGTTGTCATCAAAGTAAATATGTTTTAGAATTGAGAACAGAGTACAGTTTTCATTTATTCCTTCAATAACCATGTACTGATTGTACCTTACACCTTGCTAGCCTCTGAGGTCATAAAGATTTATCAGATGGGCTTGCCTTAGACAGTGCACTCTCATATTCAACCAGTTATGTACAGAGGAGATGCAGAGGTAAAGCTATGATCAGGGTCAGCTTCCTGGAGTCTGACCTGTGCAGCTGCACAGAGCCCCACACTTAGAAAGAGTCCACTCTTGATTTAATGTTCTGTTGTCATTGTCTTAAAATTCTTAATTTTTAGGAAGGGGCCCTGCTTCACATATTATAGTAGCTCTTTTAAGAATTCCATGTCTTAATGGAGATGGGCACAAAATACTTTGAGAATCTAGAGGTACCAGTCAGCTCTGCCTAGGTGAAGAAGGGCAGTCAAAGAAGTAAAGAAGCATGAAGGATGCATTGAGTAGAGTCTGAAAGTTTGGGAGAGACAAATACAGGTAGAGGGTCATACATATGCACAGACTCATCAAAACGTCAGTCAAGCAGGATGGCAAACTAGGTGCTTGGTCGATGCTCCCACTGAAAATCGTGATCAATAATTTTAAAGTGATAGATGAATTTTTTTTAAATCTTCCTAAATGCATCAGTGAGCTGGCAACAAAATCAGAATCACTCCAGCCAAAATGTAGTAAAGGTAGAATCCAAGAACTAAGCAAAACACAGAGCAACTTCGTGGGGACTGTGATACATTGGTTGCAAAAAATGGCACCAATTCTCTGCCTCTCCCTGACTCCATGTTCTTTGTCCTCTACCTGTTCAACTCCCTACATAAAGAGGTGGGCCTTATTTTCCCATTCCTTGAATCTGGGTGGACTTATGACTTGCTTTGGCCAACTGAATGTGGAAGACATCATGATATGCAAGTTCTAAGACTAAGCTTTAAAAGGTTTGTATATTCAACTTTTTCTTTTGCCCTCCTGCCTCCACTGTGAGAGCAAGCTGGAGTAGGCTGCTAGGAGAGAAGACGCAAGGTACAAGAGAGCCATCCCTTCCCAGCCAAAACCATCATAGACTAGCCCAAAGTTAGCCCAAACATGTGAAAGAGCCCAGCCAAGAGTGACAGAGATGTATCTATCTGACCACAGTTGACGACAGACTGAGAACAACCATGAAACCAAGTTTAGGACTCTTGAGCAATAATAAACACTTATTAATTGAAGCTACTGAGTTCGGAATGGTATGTTATGCCACAGTATTGTGGCAATAGATAACTGATGCAGGGATATTTGCTAACAGTTGAAATTCAGCTTCTGTTTTCATGATTTCTCAGGGAATGTAGGAAAGATGAAGCGTAGGGGCTGCCTACGTTGGGCAAATATTTCCTTGAATGAACTTAGAACCCCAATGGCTCAACTCTGATGTACAGATGAACTAAAAAAACAAACAAACAACAACAACAAAAAAAAACTCACTTTATCTCTATACCTAGGAAATTGCAAGAAAAATTGCCTGTTTTACACCTTGGCAATAGCAATGAGTGTAGGAAAGAAATAAAACCTCCTGAGAATTCATAACTACAAGCTAGATCTCATACCATATGAATTAAATTCACTCTATTTAGGTGATCTGAAAAATCTCACACCAAGAATTTAGTGTAAAATAGCCCCAGACTGGTAGTGCTCCAGGTGATAGGCAGATGCTTCTGTAAATCTTTCTTAGAGGAACTCACCTGTACCTCAGGCCTCAAATAATTTCCATAAAGTTTCACAGAAAATGAGTCGCTCATAAATATCACCAAAGACACAAGGAAACATGACACCAAAGAAAATAACCAGCAAAAACAAACAGAAATACATCTACAAAGAATTCAACTGTTAGAAATATGCCACAGAGAATATAAAATAGCAATGTTTAATATTGCTAGAGAAATAAAGTAATCCTGTTGTTTTTGACTTATTTTCAATACCTGTCTTCCTTCATGCTTTATAATTGATTGAAGTCCCTTAAATATTTTTTTAATTTGTAGATTGCACCCCTCCTTTTATTGTTAATCAAATTTATTTGTTGAAAAATCAAGATTATTTATCTTGAGAATTTCCTACAATTTGGATTTTTTGTCTTTGGGTTATCATATTTCTTTATCCCCCATATTTCCTATAAATTGGTCTTTGGATCTATAGGCGTGATCAAAAACAGGTTCACCTTGGGCCTACAATTCTTCATAGCTAGTAATGTGTATTTCCAGCATAAATGTATTGTATCTGGTAGTCTCTCTTTTTATGATGTCTCTCTTTTATTCAAGAGTTGTCAATAGTGGTGTACCAGTTATATAATTCCTTCCTCACTTATTACTTAGAACACTTATATAAAGGGAAGCTTCTCAATTATCTTATTATCTTAACATGCAATTCATACAGAAAAAGCAGGAAAAAAACCTCAATTTGTTCACTTTATTTTTCTAATTTAAAAACAATGAGTTGGAGAAGAAAATGAAACTTGACCTAAAAAAGTAGAATGAAAAAGCAAAAAAAACCTCAATACAAATAAATGCAAGCAGTCAAGAAGAAGTGATAGGGGAATATCTTTATGACGTGGAAATGGGCAAATATTTCTTAAGCAGGATGCATAAAGTGCTAACCATACAACAAAATATCAACATGGGGTTTCTTGGAAGATGGTAGACCCAGAAGCTTCAGTAATCTGCCACACACACTGTACCCTCAAACAGTAATTGCATCAGCAGAATCTGTCCTTTTTCACTATTTTGGAACTCTGGAATCTAGAAAAGGCTTGAAAATTCCAGGTGAAGGCTTGGATGGTAATTTGCTGCTACTTTGGGGTCAATTTTGTCACTTAGCACAGACGAAGCTGCCCATCACCATCTTTAGTCATGGTGGTGAACAGCTGTGTGTATGTGTATGTTCTTAAAGTAACTTGCAGAAGCAGGTGTGGGCAAAAAGGACCCTGACCTCCAAATATTGTGGGTTATTCTCTGATCATTGAAAGCTGCTTCTAATAACTGAGGTACAAAGAGGAAGTGTTCATTGTTGGTGGACATCTTGTCATGGTTATAAGATACTCCCTCTCTGGCTAAAGTGACTTCCAGGGGACTTTAGGAGCTGAAGCCTTCCCTGACCTGAATGATTTATGTCTTTTCCATTTGGGGGAAGACATAAAGACGAGGGTATTCAAAAGCAGCTACATATCCAGAAAAATTAGGCATCATGCATCCCTAGGAAAGGCACAAGTTCAGAAAACCCCTGAGAAAACTTTAAGTTTACACTGGGGTTGATCCTGGACACAGGACTAGTCTACAAAAGTTAATTGGGGAAAAAATATCCAGCAACCCCTGTGAATGGGAGGAAAATCCAGATTTATCACATTATTGGCTATAAAGGTCCAGCTTTCAATAAAAATAATCACTAAGCAGAGAGAGAAACAGAAAAGTATGACCCATTCAAAGGAAATAATAAGCTGTAAATTCCCAAATTTAATGGAAGACATGAATAGAAACATATAAGGAGTTCAGTCACACTGAGACAGAGGATAATCAAAAAGACAAAGTGAGAATTTGGAAAGCAACTTGCCACATAGAAGGGGTCATCAACAGAGTTCTCATTAGAAATTTCAAAGGCCAGAAGACAATGGCTATTTTAGTCAAAGGGCTGGAAGGAAAAAAACACTGTCAACCAAAAATACTATAGTTGGCAAAACTATCCTTGAAAAGAGAAGATGAAATTAAGACATTCCCAGGTAAACAAAAGCTGAGTTCATGACCACAGACCTGCCTTGCAAGAAATACTCCAAGAAGACCTGAAGGATAAAATGAAAAGACACTGGATCATAACCAGAAGCTGTAGGGAGAAATAAGAATTTTAATAAAGATAAATACCTTGGTGATTATAAAGATTATAAAGATTAATGTAGCAATGATTTATACTTTTGTTTTCTACTTGATTTAAGACACAAATATATTTAAAGGTTAAAAAAAAGCAATTATTAGTTTAAAAGTAGATATTACTGTGTCTTTGGTTTGTAACTTCAAATCTTGTTTCTTCCTTTAGGAGACTAATGCACTTAAAAGAATTAATAATAAAGCATAAAGCTGTAATTTTGTGGTACCAACAACCAATACGGGTGGGGACACAGCTGTAAAGGAACACAATTTTTATGTTATTGAAGTTAAACTGACATAAATTCAAATTAGAGTACTACAGCTTTAGGATGTTAAATGTATCCCCATGGCAACCACAAACAACTCTAGAATATATACAAAAAATGAGAAGTTAATTTAAATACGTCACCACAAAAAAAATACGAGAAAAGACAGTCATCGAAGAGCAGGTGAAGCTACACTAACATCAGACAAAATAAAATTTAAATAAAAACACTATCACAAGAGACAAAGAAGGACATTATGATATGCCATGAAGAGACAAAAGCTGTATGATCCCACTGATAGGAGGTATTTAAGGCAGTGAAAGCCACAGAGACAGAAACTAGAGCAGTGCTGGACAAGGATGGTGGGAAGAAGAGAACAGGAGTGATTATTTAATGGGCATAGAGTTTCAGTTGTTCAAGAGGAAAAGAGTTCTGGAGACGGATGGTAATAATGCTTGTGCAACTATGTGAATGCACTTCATAACACTGAGGTGTACCCTTAGAAATGGTTAAGACAACAAATTTTATGTGCATTTACCACAACAAAAATTGATAAAAAAAAAATTAACAAATGGAATTTTGTTAAAATTAAATGTATGTTTATTTAAAAAAAAAAAAAAAAACACAACAACAATATTAAGGCACACCCTGGTGGAGTAGCAGTGAGGTCCATCACCTCCAAAGATCCCACACACCTGGCATCAAGTCCCAGATCCAGGGGAAAGCAACCAGTATAAACAACCAAATAAAAATAAAATAAAACATTTCTTCCTCTTCTCTCTTCCTACTTGCCTGCCTAACTGCTAGCCTTCATTCCTGCCTGACCTTTCCTTTAAAAAATTTAAAAAAAAAAACAAAAAACACCATTAAGAGAATGATAAGGTAAACCACAAGCTGGTGGAAAATATTTGCAATTAATTGCGTTCAACCAACAAAGAACTCATATCTAGAATGTATAAAGAAATCCTACAGATCAATATGAAAAGATTTTAAAGCAAAACATTTTAATGGGGGGGAAAAAAAGACTTGAGCAAGCACTTCTCACAAGAGGATCTCCCACCAAAAAGCATGTGAAAAGTTGTTTGACATATTTACTCAGGAAGAAAATCAAATTAAAAACCTCCTTGGGATACCGCCACAGACTGGCTGCAATTGTGAATGAACAATAGCAAGTGGTGGTGAAATGTGGAGCAACTAGAACTTAAGAATGCCATGGTCCAACCATTTTGGAAAATGTTTGATATTATCTACTAAAGCTAAGCATAGACACACCCTATGAGCCAACAATTCTACTCCTAGATACATACTCTTCTAAAGTCTATGTCTACCCAAGGATATGTACAAGAATGTTCATAGCAGCTTATAATACAATGTCTCTGAACTGGAAACAACAAAAATGTCCATCATTGTCAACATACATGAATAATTTTTTGGAACAATAATAGAATGGAAAATCACACAACAATAAAAAAAATATAATAAGCCACTAGTACACTAGTACATACATAGATGAATTTTTATCCTTGCTTCTCAAATAATGGCCACAACCAGCCATATCGGCATCACCTGGAAACTTGTTAAAAATGCCAGATCTGATGTCCCACAATAAACCAACTGAATCAGAATCTGCTTTTTAACAAATTCATCAACGGATGCAAATGCACATTAAGATTTGAGAAGTGCTATTCTGTATCTTCCTTTGAATGAAAGACACACACACAGATACATACATACAAACATACATGAAAATTCTCATCCATCTATACATTAAGACTCTGCATTGTATATATTAAGGTCCATACATTTAAGAGGCACTTTACTATGTGTCTTATTTAACTAAATGCCCAATTAAAGTAATCAAATAAAAGTAATTATGTGATTTATAGCATATTCCAAAGGTGATCAATGAAGATATTATCATTACAGATTCATGGATTAAGACGCATTTGCTATATCTTAATCTAATGAAGTTACTATTCTATTTATGCCCTATTTTTTCTGACCTTTGACCAAAGTCTCTTTGAGTTGGCTGCTGGGTCCTTTGCAACCCCAGAGATATTGGTAACATCCTTGCTTTCTAATAAATAAAATATTTATCTAATAAATTCATGTATCTAATAAACAAAAACTCATTTTGTATATTTCATTCAGATCTGAAAAACAGTCATTTTTTTTTCAAAGATCCAGTGTGCTTTCAATTTGAAATGGAATTGAAAACCCCAAACTGGGTACTAAAAGGTTTTATTAATTACCTTTAACATTTTCTGAAGACTTAAGAGATGCGATTTGCCCTGTCAGATAGCAGACCTTCTTAGGAAGATAGATCACAGGCGTGCCCTGGTGGCCTGGTGTTATAATCCATTGTGGGGCAGCAAACATACATGCGAAGGCTCCCAGTTCGAGACCCATGTGGGTGACAGGATGATCAGTACACTCGCTTAGAGAACTCAGAGAGATTCATATATGGAACTTAGGTACATCACAGATGTGGCATGGCAGAAGGGAAGAAATAATGATCTAGGGAGAAAAATAATGAATTGGATCCTTACTTCATATAATAGTTCAGAAAATTCAACTCCAGTTGAGTTAAAGGCTTAAGTTTCCAAAATCAAATCTCTTAATCATAGTTGTATTAGTCAGAGTTCTTTAGAGAAACAGGGCCAATAGGAAAGATATAGATGCAGAGGCATACATTCTTATATAAATACATATGTAGATTCATACACAAAATATTTACAAATACATATCTATATATACATTCACAAAATAAGAGATCTACGTCCACTGCTGACAGTGTCTGTGAATCAACTCTGTGTCTCAGATTCATTAAAAAATAAAAGACAGTGCTGAAATATGAATGTGCAAAAGATTTTTAAAAATGACCAAGGAGATAAGAAAAGGAACTAAATATAACTTCTGGAAATGAAAAATATAATAACCATAATTAGAAACTCGGTAAGTGGGTTTAACAGTCAACTGAATGCAGGTGCTAATAGAATCAGTGAACAGAAAAGGTTGAAAAATACTTGCCAAAAAAAATCATAGCAAGATAGAGCTCTGAGAGACAGCTTCAAAAGCACAAAGGTGGGGGTGCATCCCGCAGGCTTGGGTGCTGAACAAGTGGCTGGGATGTGGAACAACCGATAATAAACAAACCAACAAATATTTTTCCTCCTCCTCTTCCTTCCTTTCTTAAAATGCTTCTTCCTTCCTCCCTCTCCTAAATAAAAAGCATGAAGGGTAGCCTGAGATGGTCCCCCATACCTGTAATCAAGAGTTCCCCCAAGGAAGGAGAGAATGGGACAAAGGTAATACCATGAAGAGTATATCTGGTGATTTTCCAGAATTGATCAAGATAAATAAAAATAAATCCATATCTATATTAAAACTGCAAAACCAAAGACAAAAAAGAATGCAAAGGCAGCCAGAAGCTACCTTCAAAGAAGCATTAAATTAGCTGACACTGATTTCACCAAACAGCAGCCATCTATTGGGCAGTGGTGCCAGGCCTATATCTGACGCCGAGGGAACAAAATGGCCAGCCTAGAAACCTACGCAGTTAAAAAGGCTTTTCAAGAATCACGGTGAAATAAAGACATTTCAAAGAAGAAAAAAATAAAAGCATGTCATTAGCAGATACTCAGTAAACGAAAATATAAGGAGTATTCTTTAGGTAAAACGTGAGACCATGTGTAAGAGGTCAGATGAAAGGCCTAGGTTGGGAAAAGTCATGAAGAAGAGAAACAACGGTAGCTATGTGGACACCTAGAGACAAACCTTGACTATACAGAACAGTAATAATAGGGTCTGGTTGGCTTTTCAAAGACAACATTAAAACATGACAACAGTAGCATATATATCTGGAAAGAAAAGAAGAGAATGGAGTTCAAGTGTGTAAGGTCTTAGTATTTGGGGGGAGGAGATAAAGAGGTTGATTAACTTCAAACTTGGATAACTTAAGTATAGATGTTAAAATTTCTAGAATAATCAATACAAAATAGAAATAGAGCATCTATCTTCCAAAATAGTTACAGAAAAATAGAAGTAGCAGGCACTCTGTGAAAATGGAGGTTGAGAATCATTTCAGGATGATGAGAATGTGTGGGGACAGCAGGAGATGAGATGACTTACACGGAGAGGAGTCAGTCACAGAGGGTCTGGAGAACATGGCTCATTCAAGAGTCTTAATTTAAGCAAAACTGGTTATGATTAGATTTGGGTTTTGTTTGTTTTTAGGTAGAAAATGATTTCAACAGTGATTTGTTAACACTTTACAGAAAAACAGCTCTGGTGTGACGACCTGGTTCCCACACCCACTACTTCATCACGTTTGAATCTTACTTTCTTTCCATGGTCCTGGCCCTGCAGCCACGTGAGCAGGCCTGTGCTGCCCCCCACTGTCGCCAGGCCTCAGGTTCACACACAGCCACAGGGCACCTTCCCCAGGAGCTGCAGTACGTGTCTGGTTTGGCACGTATTTTTAATTGAAGTTTCTTTTCACATCTATAAGCTCAGGAAGCCATGCTGAGGAAGGGAAGGGTGAGACTGCCTGGAAGGAAAGCCAGGTGCGTGGGCACTTGGAAACTTTCCCTTATCTCAGGGCCTTCATTGTCACAT
This sequence comes from Solenodon paradoxus, assembly GCA_004363575.1. Classification (NCBI taxonomy): domain Eukaryota; kingdom Metazoa; phylum Chordata; class Mammalia; order Eulipotyphla; family Solenodontidae; genus Solenodon; species Solenodon paradoxus. Next base: position 222,956 of record RJWH01002414.1, read on the forward strand.
GGCATTTGAGATAGTCTCCCTGTCTTATTCCTCAAAGCCTGGAAGATGCACTTCTGGAGGCTGCCTCTGTCCATGGTTTTATGGCTGGTGAACCTGATTATTCAACTCACAGCCATTTAGTCCAGGATGGTGGCATTATCAGAAGTGGGTCCAGTGGTGAGCATTTTTCAGAGATGAAGGGAAACTGAAATATGCAAACTGCACTGACCCTGCAATGCCGGCATGCTGCCTGTACTTGCCTTCAGCCCCAGGGGAAAGCACTGGAGGAGCAGGAAGGGAGCCCCCAGGGCTCTTTCGGACAGGACAATGACAAGGGGTGGACAATAATCAGGATGCATGTGCCCAAGTCCACAGCGGCCTGCATTCCTGAACCAACCCGCTCTCCCTTCTCCTATGCCACACTCTCTCTAAGGTCCCCCAAAGTCTTCCCTCCCTCGGGTGGGAAGACTATATATTTTCCTCACTTTTTAAAATTATATCTTTTGGGCTGAATGAGGTAACAACTTGGCAGGCAGAAGTATAGCTGTATAGACTAACTTACACAGGTAGTCTTCTGACGACACAGACCGCTGAGAAGTACCCCGGATTATTCCTGACTGCCACAGGAGCAAAATAGCCGTGCAAAGAATGGCTTGCCTCTGTGATTACAGCAGTGCCAAGATGAAAGCCAGAGATGTAATTGTATGACCCAGATTTGATCCCGCATTAGCCCCTGATTTTTGCAGACCATTAGTTTCCCCAGCTCTCCTGAAAGTACTGGGTGCCATTTCTGCAATCACCGGTGAGGCAGGCCCGCCCACCCTCCAGGGAGGGCCAAGTTGATCTGCCTCTTTGAAAACTGGGGAAAATGACTCCTAACACCATGTCATTTTTCTTTCCAGTCTGTTAGGCTGCAAACATTTAGGCTTTTTCCCCTTCTGCAGAGAGGAAAGGCCTAAAGGCATTGGTAGGGGCGGAGACTGAGGGCCCTCCATGCACCGTGTCCAAACTAAGACAGAGTCCAGCTTCATCAGCGGAGGCGGCACAGGCCCACGGGAGACCGCGAGAGTCCAGAAGGAGTGTGATGAAGAAAGTGTCATTTCTGTGCGCAGTTCTCCACCTTCTTAGTCACCAGTCTAACAAAGATATTTGAATCTGCAGTCTGACGTGTTAGTTTAGCAAAAGAAATCTGGCTTCAGATATTCAACGAGCATAAAGTCCCCTTCAAAACGTGCAATCGTTCCAACTTGGTTTTATTATACACAGTCAGGTATGACACAAGTGTTCTGTGCCAGCTTTTTTCAAGATGTGTGGGGCACCAGGCTCCAGAGTTTCATGGAGGCCAAACACGCGGTACTCCATCTACCTGCACGGACGTAGATGGAGTAAATTACAGTGGTCCAGCCACTGTAATTTGGGTCCCCCAGGCAGCACACAAAACTTTCAAACCGGATGCCCCTGGTCTCTGTCCAGTTCCTCCTGTATTTCCTGATGCTTCTTGGGGGCTGTCATGCCTATACCGAGGTTCAAAGCGGGGATCATGAGCAAATTGATCCTTAAAGGCAGAAAGCAGTCTTTCAAAGAGATCTTGTACAGTAATAAACTTGATGTATGTTTCAAGCACTTCTGAATTTCTTTGTGACTGAAGGAAGAGCGCCTGGGGAGCCAGTTCTTCTCATGGTCACAAGCCACGGGGCTCTCTTTGATGGGAGGAGAGGCTCCATTTACCACAGTCAGCACTTTCTTCCACTGGATTTGCTCACTTTGGGAGTCTGGCAGGAAAGAATTTTGTGCTTGTCACAGACAAATATTCGGTCTAGGACAAACTTGGAGACTGCGCTATGTGAGAGGTTCTCTGGGGCTTCATCCCTGCAGACGTTTCTGATGCGTTCCAGGTGCTCCACATAGATCAGGGGTTCAACTAGCCAGCTGTCAGGAAGCATTTTCCCTGTGGGCTGCTGCTCCTCTCCAGCCACCTTCCCAGTGTCCAGCCCGGCTGTCAGGAAAAGAAACTCCCATTTGGCATCAGGGTCTTTCAAAGTCAAGGTAGGAAATTTGCTAGCCACCATGAACATGAAAATTACCCAAAAGCATGTGGCCAACAGAAGCTGCTGATGGTGTCTGTTGTCAAATGTCAACCATTCAATGAGTCTTCCTGAGACTGTCTGTGCAGGACCTTGGTCATGGGTGTTTCTCAAGCTATTGCTGCCTGGGAGTGATACAAGGCATGTCAACGCGCCATGTGTCACACAAGTCACACTGTGTTTCGGAGGCTGAGGATCCACACTCCCTTGCAGTATTTGTCTCTGCTGAAGTTCTTGGTTCCTCTTGTCACTCTGTAGAGCCAGAGCCGAGGTCCTCGCCTGGCCGCTGACCCAAGCTCAGTTCAAGCCTGCTGGCCCAGGATCCAGATTTGTTTTAAGAAACCTAACTCTGGCACATCCTAGTGTCTTAGGGGTTAAGTCTGCCAAGCATAATCCATAAACATCTCAGGGACCAGGTTTGTGACCCAGGTGGGTCAACCAAGATGAACGACTAAATAATATCCTTCTTCCTCCTTTCTCTTCCTGCCTCTGCTCGCTTTCATTCCTGCCTACACATTTCCTTTCAAAAGAAAAAGAAAAAAGAAAGAACTAGAATTTAATGACTGTAGATTTTACACACACACACACACACCCCACATTAAATATAATCAAGCAAAATTAACCACAAATCTGAAACTTTGCCATGTGGTAAGTACAAATGTCATCATTAATATTCAGAATTAAATCTTAATATCTTTAAACCCAGATATTGCAAGTAAGCAAAAATGGGGCTTTAGACCATGGCTAGACAAGCCAGCAGTCTGTACCCTCAAGGCCCAACCATTCATGAATGGGCCACTCCACACCAGCTGGCACTCCCTTCATTACCCTGTGCCATCATTAGTGAAATTGAAATGCTGCTGTTTTGGTCTGATGCTTGAGACTGAAGTTATCTCTGGTGAAAAGGAGAAAATGCTTTTTCTATGCTACACTCAGTTGGAGAGTTCGTGCAGTAAAATTGCTTGAACTGTTAGTCGTGTCTTTCTTTTTCTCATTGCCGTGGACATCCAGGCAGGGACTCCATAACCGCAGGCCATGCTGATTCCATGAGAGTCATACTCCTGCTGAAATTCCATTCCTATTGATGTTAGCATCACCAGCAGCCACTATGAACCAGTGAAGCGGGAACTCGGCCATGCTGCATGCTGGTGGGAGCTAGAATTCGACTACAGCCTTGGAGCCATGAAACTTGGACACGGCAATGCACTCAAGGCAGAAAGTTGTGTTTTCACTCCTGGAAGTAAGATGGAGATTTTCCCAAGCAATGATCAGAGGGAGAAAGCAGGGCAGCCACAGCAAGGCTGGCAAAAACCCAAGATGTTTTAGATATCAGTGATGTGATTCTTCCAGCTCAAACTCACTGCCCACGTGTCTTCGAGTACACGACTGAACCCAGAGAGGTTGGATTGGCGTTTCCTCCAGTATCAGCCACTGCCCTGTACCTAGAAGCAGCGCTCTTCTCCATTGCTTAGAACATGCTGCTAGAGTTTGTTCATGTACTCAAGTCCTTTTTCCATTTAAAGGGAATGCTCCCTTGGTCTTCAGGTCTCCTCCTCTATTATCAGGCTTCCATTGAAGTTACCCTGGTCCATCGGCCATATTTGAATGCTTGAAAAGAGTTGAGAACTTCTGTCCAGGCCTTCTTTAGGCCTGTGTAAATCAGTAGAGGCAAATGAACACAGAGGAAGGTGGATTTGCCTAAGTTCTCTCAGAAACACATGAATACATCTCAATGTCCCCAGTTGAAGACCCAGGTCCAGAGAAAACAACCAAGGTGAACAACTAAATAAAATAAAAACAGTGCTTCTTTCTCTCTATTCCTGTCTGCCTGTACCTTGCCTTTAAAAAAGAAACAAAGAAACACATGAACCCCAGTTCATCTCCAACTGGGGGTCTTCTGTTTCCTTTATATCATTTTAAAGCAGTTTAAAAAATATTTTTCTTCTTTTTAAATACATTAAAATTTTAATAAAGTAGTTTTTAAATATAAATCATTTTACTGAATTGCATTGTAGTACAGATGCACAAATCTGTATATACATACAATGAATAAATGATAGTGCTTGAAATATATGGCACAAAGTAAACACACTCCTGTAACCAATCCTAATCAAGAAGCAGCATGTTGTCAGCACAAAACTGTACGCTTAACTAAGGAAGATTTATTGGAAGAAGAAAGGAAGGGTCTAAAATCTGCCCAGTCTGGCTCAGATGACCAAGTGGATCATGACACCAGTCACAGAAACAAGAAACACTGAAGGAGGAGAAAATTATGAAGAGGATTTTAAAATGCTGGAGAGACTGTGGGACCCGCTATTTCTAGAGCTCAGAACTATAGGATTAGAACACTAGGAAAAGGTTAGGACTGACTAGATAGATTTGATGACCATATTTTCCTAAACTAGAACTGGAAAGCATGGTTTGCAACACATTTTTGTGCTTCCTATTAGATTCAAGAGAGAAATGTTTAATACCAGCGTCGATACTCTTGAGAGATATTTCAATGTTTTAAGCAATTTGCTTAACCTCTCTATGCTGCGTCTCCTCTTCTGTAAAATTGGGATGAGTAGTATCCATTTTATAGAGGGTTCTTGAGAGTAAATACTCGGTATTTATTGAGTAAATAAATATAAAATATGTAGAACAATGTCTGGGGCATAGGAAACACTCAGTAAATATTAGCTGTTTCCACTCATGGGTGCAATAGGAATGAATATTTGAAATGAAAACTGTTCTGAATTCTAGGAGACTAAAAATATTTTACTACAGACCAGGCATTCAGAAAGAAAACACCCAGCGCCAGCCAGTAGCCTCCTTCAATGTAGGCAAAAGGGTTCATCCCTATCCCTGATCCCTGAACTTTGGAATCTCTCACCCCCTTTCCCCCCGCACACACACACAATTTTATTACAGAACATATGAATGTCTCTGTCATTCTGGAACTAGAGCTGTAGAGCTATCAAAATTACCTCTGGGGATTTTGTCTGAATTTTAAAAGGCCCCCCAAAAGAGCAACCGCTGACAGTACTAAACAAATACATACTTGATATAGGACACTGGCATGATATTCTTAAAAATCATATCATATTTTGATAGTTAACCAAAAAAAGCTGTTTTCTACAGTAATGATACCATTTTACGTTTCTATCAACAGTGAACAAGAGTTCCATTTTCACTACGTCCTTGTCTATGCTTGCTATTTTCTGACTTTTTTAATAGTACCCTTCCTCATAGATGTGAGGTGATATTTCACTGTAGCTTTGAATTTCCCATTTGCATTTCCCTAATGATCAATGACAGTGAACACCTTTTCAAGTGTTTATTGACTATTCATACATATTCTATGGAGAAATGTCTGCTCAAGTCCTTCTCAATTATTGAATTGGTTTGCCGTTGATGAATTGCAGGAGTTTGTATAAATACTCTGAATATTAATCCTTTATCAGGTATATAACTAAAAAGATTTTCTCCCATTTGGGTTGACTTTTGGCTCTATCCATGATATCTTCTGGTGTACAAAACTTTAATTTTCATGAAATCCCATATGCTGTGCACCCTGGTAGAATAGCAGTTTGGTCAATTGCCTCCAAAGAAACGCAGTCCACATACATCCTAAGGACCTGGTTTTACACCCTAGGTCCAGGAAGAGCAACAAATGTGAACGACTAAAATAAAATAAAATGCTTTTTTGAAAAAGTCCAATGTATCTATTTTTAATTTTGTTACCTGTGTCTTTGGTTTCATATCCAAGAAATTATTGCCAAGTACAATGTCATGAAATTTTTTCATATATTTTCTTCTAAGAGTTTTATGATTTTATTGTCATACATTTAGGTCCTTGATTCATTTTGAGTTAATTTTTGTATATAGTGTTATGAGTCTAATTTTATTCTTTGCATATAGATATCCAGTTTTTCCAGCACCATTTGTTGAAAACACTCTCCTTTCCTCCAATGAATTGTTTTGGCATCTTGTCAAAAATCCTTTAATCACAAATGTGAGAATTTATTTCTGGATTCTACTCTAATCCATTGATCTATATGTCTATATACCAATACCACACTGTTTTGATTACCATAGCTTTGTGATGCATTTTGAAATCAGTAAGTATGAATCCTCCAGTTTTGTTTTACTTTTTAAAGATTGCTTTGGCTATTAGTGGTCTCTTGAGATTCCATGTGAATTTTAGAATGGGTGTTTATATTTTTGCATAAAAATCATCAGGATTTTTGATAGATGGCATGAAATCTGTAGATTAGTAAGTCTTTTAATCCATGAACTTGTGTTTCAATTTATTTATAGCTTCAGTAATTTTTTCATCAATGTTTTACATTTTTCATTATACAAGTCGTTTTTTTAATCTCCTTTGTTAATTCCTAAGTATTTTATTCCTTTCGATGTTATTTTGAAAGGAATTGTTTTTGCAATTTCCTTTTTGGATCACTCATTCTTTATGTATATAAATGCAACTGATGTGTGTGTGTGTGTTGACTTTATATCTTTTGCTTTCCTGAATTCATTGATGGGTTCTGACACTTTTTGTGGAATCCTTGGGATTTTCTACATATAAGATCATATCATCTACAACGAGAGATGACTCTACATCTTTCTCTCCAATTCGGATATTTTTATTTATTTTTCTGATATAATTGTTCTGGGTAGGACTTCCAATACTATGTTGTACAGAAGTAATAAAAACAGGTAATTTTGCTTTGTTACTGATGTTAGAGAAAAAGCTTTCATTCTCAACAGTTGGTACGATATTTGCTGTGGGGTTTTCATGTATGACTTTATTGAAGTAGTTTTCTTCTACTTCTAGTTTGGTGAGTTTTGGAGTGTGTCGTTTTTGTTTTTGTTTAAATCATCAACGGTGTTGCATTTGTCAAATGATTTTTCCGGTATCAATTGAGGTGACCGATTTCCCCCTTCATTTTGAGGTGGTGTATATTGATCAATTTTCATATGTTAAACCATCCTTGCATTTAGGAAAAAGCCTAATTGGACATGGTGTATACTCCTTTAATATGCTGCTGGATTCTGCTTGCTAGCATTTGATTGGGACTTTTGCATTGAATTTCATAAGAGACATTGGTCTGTACTTTGCTTAGACCACCTGTACCAGGCTTTGTTATCAGATTATGCTGGTCTTCTGGAATAAGATAAGAAGTATTCCCTCTTCAAAAACCTAGAGAAGGGTTGATTTTAGCTATACCTTAAACGTTTAGTAGGATTCATGAATGAACTTGCCAATTCTAAGACTCTTCTTTGTTGGAAGACTTTTTAAACTATTATTACTTATTGAATTGCTTAATACTTACAGATTTGCTTAGATTTTCTTTTTCTTTGTGATTTAGTCTTTGTAGGTTTTGTGTTTCTAAGGATTTGTTGATTTCCTCTATGTTATGTAATCTTTTGGCATAAAATTGTTCATTATATTCTCTTAGAATCCTTTTTAATTCTGTAGAATCAGTAGTAATGTTCCAACTTTCATTTCTGATTTTAATTATTTGAATATCTTTCTTTTCTTCTTAGTCCATATAGATTAAAATTTGACAGTTTTGTTAATCTTTTCAAATAATCAGTTTTAACTTAATTGATTTTCTACTGTTTTATTCTCTTTTTATTACTTTAATTGTTTCAAATAATCAGTCTTTAATTTAATTGGTTTTTCTCTATTGCTTTCTGTTCTTTATTTTGTCTATCACTGCTCAAAAGTCCATCCTTCTGCTTGCTTTGGGTTTAATTTATTCTTTTTCTAGCTCCTAAAGTTGTAAAGTTATGTTGTTGATTTGACATCTAGCCTTTTTAAGATAAATGGTTATAGCTACAAACTTCCCCCTTACCACTGCTTTCACTATGTACCATAGGTTTTGATGTGCTGTCTTCTTGTTGTCATTCATTGCTAAGTAATTTCCTTGGTGATTTATCATTTGATCTATTGGTTGTTTAAAAATAAATTGCTTCATTTTCACAATATTATGTATTTAACAGTTTTATCTCAGTTATTGATTTCAAACTTCATCCCCTTGTGGTCAAAGATATCAAATTTATTGACATATGTTTTTAAATATACCATGACTTAGTGTGTCATAGGGCATTGATCCATCCTGGATGATGTCTCGTATGCCCTTGAGAATAATGCATATGTTGTTGTTGAGTAGAGGTTTTTTTATGTGTCTGTTATATTTAGTTGGTTTATTATGTTTAAATCTTCTATTTTCTTATTTACCTTCTACTGGTTGCACTACCTATAATTCAGAGTGGGGTCTTGGTTTCCAAATAATATTACAGAACTGTCTATTTCGCCCTTTAATTCTGTTAGTTTTTGTCCCATATATTTTGATTTTCTGTCACAGGTTTATACAAGTTTATAATCCTTATATCTTCTCTCTGTATTTAAACTTTTATTAACACATAATGTCCTTCTTTGTCTTTTACGATCCTTTTTAATTTAAAATCTATTTTGTCTCATGTTAGAATAGCCCCTTATGTTCTCTTTTGGTTGCTATCTGGATAGAATATCTTTTCCAGTCTTCTACTTTAAAGCTGTTTATGTCTTTAGAGCTCAAGTGGGTCTCTTGTAGACAGCATATGGTTGGGTCATGTATTTATATCCATTCTACCAAGCTCTATCTTTTGATTGGAGAGCTTAATATATTTACATTTATACTAATTACTGATAATGAGGGATTTACTTCTGCCATTGTGCCATTTGTTTTCTATACGCCTCCTAGCTTTTTTGTCCCTTATTTCCTGCATTCTTTTGTGTTTAGTTGATTTTTTTTAGTGAAAATGTTTAGATTCCTTTTTCCTTTCCTTTTGTGTGTCTTCTAGAGCTATTTTCTTTGTGGTTACCATGGGGATTACATTTAACATCTAAAGTTATAACATTCTAATTTGTATTTATAACAACTTAACTTCAATAACATATAAAAACTCTGTCCCCTTTTAGTTTTGTACCCACCCCCTTTCAGTTGTTGATGTCATAAATTATATCCTATACATTGTGTGTCCCAAAACATAAACCAATAATTCTTTTACATGTCTTAGTATCCTTAACTATGTAAAAAACAAGATTTGGAATTTAAAATGAAAGTTGTTATAATATTAGCTTATATACTAATAACCATTTTTATAAAGTATTAGTCTCTTAAATCATGTAGAAAACAAACAAAAATAATTATAAACTATTATCACAAACACATACACTTTTTTAACAGCTCAAATATTTACTTCGTTGAGATATTTATTTCTCCACACAATTTCAAGTGACTGTCTTTCACTTCGACCTGCAGAACTGCTTTGATCATTTCTTACAAGGCAGTTTCAAGGATCATGAACATCTTTCCGCTTTTGTTTTGTTGAGAATGGTTTACTTTCTCCCACACTTTTAAAGAAGTTTTGCCAATTTAGGATTCTTGGTAGATTTTTGGTTTGGTTTTTTTCCTTTAACACTTTGGATTATATCAGCCATTCCTTCTGGTCTCCAAAGTTTCTGATGAGAAATCTGATGATGATCTTGTTGATGATTCCTTGTATGTGCTGATTCTCTTTTCTCTTGCTTCTTTCAAGATTTTCTTTGTCTTTGTCTTTTGAAATTTTGAATATGATGTGCTATGGTGTGGGTCTCTTCATGTTCCTCTCATTTGTATTTGTTGTACCTCTTGGATATTTATACACCTGTCTTCACTTTAGGAAATTTTCAGGCAGTATTTCTTCAAATATTCTCTGTCCCTTTTACTCTCTCTAGGCTCCATTCACTTTTCTTCAATGTTTTTTATGTTTCTCAGCCTCAGTAATTTCCATTGTCCTACATTCATGTTTACTGACATTTTCTTCTGCCTGTTCAAATCTAATTTTGAATTCCTCTAGTAAATTTTTTCTTGCTTGTTTTGAATCTGAATAAATTGGATTTTTATTTAATGATTTTATATACTAAACATGCAATCTGCTGGAGTTTTTGTTTGTTTGTTTTTCCACTTTTATTGAGACCTAACTGACATACATCACTGTGTAAGTTCAAAGTGTACAGCATGATGGTTTGATTTTACATACACTGTGAAATGATTACCACACTATCTTAAGGAAGCATCCCTCCGCGGAGAAAAGGAAACACTTAGCCATGGTTGGTGGGAGTACAAAATGGTGCAATCATTATGAAAAGCAATATGGAGACTCCTCAAAAAAATTGAAAATGGAAATCCCACAGCATCCAGATATCCCACTGGTGGATATTTATCCTAAACATACAACAGCACTAACATGCGCCTTCATGTTTGTTGCAGCTTTATTTACAATATGCAAGAGCTGGAAACAACTGACAGGCCTATTGAGAAAGTGAGTGGATAAAGAAGTCGTGGTATATACAAGGAGATACTACTCAGCTATCAAAAAAGATGAATTTGCAGTAGCATGGATGACTCTAGATGATATACGTAGTGACATAGGCAGAAGGAGAAAGGCAGGCATAGTATGATAACACTCATGCAATATATATAAAAAAAAAAACAAGCAAACAAATCAACTAAATCAAACAAAAACAGACTTGAGGTCAATAAAAGCAAATTAATGGCTGCAGGAAGAAAAGGGGGTGGGTCGGGCAAATTGGGCAGACAGGATCAATTGCTTAGTGAAGGAAGAACTGAAATGGCAGTAAAGAACTCATTATACAGAGGTGTTGATTTACTTATTATACAGAGGTGTTGATTTACAATAATCCACACCTTAAACCTACATTGTGTTCTTTCAATAGAATTAATTTTCAAAGTAAAAAATAAGACACGTTAATGCCAAAAAGCTACAACTTTCTTCTCATAGATAAAACTAAAAAAGAAAGGAAAAGAACTGTTCTTTTCTCCTTGTGATGAGAACTATTTGATTTTCTCTGTTAACAACTTTCCTCTGCATCACACAGCACTGCTAGCTGTGGCCATCACATTTTACCTTACATCCCTATTACTCATTTTTCTTATAAATGGAGTCTCTAGTAAATTTTCCATCTTAGTCATTGCACTTTTAACCTCCAGAATTTTCTTTTGCTTTCTTTTTAGGTTTGTCATTCTTTTATATTGACATTTGCGTTTTGTTCACACAACATTTTCTTGATTTCTCTCCAGCTCTTTTTTCCAGCTCTTTGAATCTCTTGAAGAGAGTTGTTCTGAAGTCTTTGTCTAGTAGATCTATTAATAGATAATTTTCAGAGACAGTTTCTGTTGGTTTATTTTTCTTCCTTTGAATGGGCCACTTTTCTCACTTCTTTGTTTGCCTTGGAATTTTGTTGAACAGCAGACATTTGAATTTAGCACTGTGGTAACTCTGGAAATCAGATCCTCCTCCCTTTCCAGGATTTGGGCTTTTTGTGTTATTGTTTGGGGGCGTCCTCACTGCTGTCTCTGTGCTGAGGACAGCCTGAGGCACAAAGGAAAGGTCGTCTGAGATTCCTTCTGGGCCTTCTTCTTAAGGTATGGTTACTTTCTAATGTTTCCCATAGATGCAGTTCCTGTCAAATATCCTAATCTTTAATGTCCGAAGGAGGGGAGACAAGTCCCCTGGAAGCTACTTCAGCCAGGGGGTGAGGGCCTTTCAGCAATGGCTGGGGCGGGCTCTGTGACTGCCCTGGGTGGCCGTTTCTGGGTCAGCACCTCTGCGATGGGCAGCAGAGTTCACAGGGATCAAGCATAGATCCTCTAGAGGAATAATGAGGGAAAGTGAAAGGGAGGCAGCATTTTTCACACCTACATAAGAATTGACAGAGCTGAACAGACTCCCAGGAAGTGAGAAGCCAGTAATTTCTTCCAAAACAATTGGCCCATCAAACCAGCACAAAGGCCTCTGGAGAGACAATGGGCGCAGTGGACACTGGGTGCACAGTTCCACAGAAAGTCCTTCTTACCTCTCTCTACCTGCCTCTTGTCTCATTTATCAGTTCCCTGTGACTATAATTCCTTTATTCTTCTACTTCTTTATTGATGCATACTTGTATTATTCAGCTTCTTTATTAATCAAAACATTCTTTTCTAGGACTATAATGCCTCAAAGAATAATGTAATTTGCCCAGAAATTGACCGCTCCCGTGCCCAGCCAGCGTATGTAACTGGCTACCCGTCGGAAGTGAGAGCAAGAGCTCTCTGCTTGCCCGCGGGTCTCTCTCTATCCCTGTCCCTGTCTCTCTCTCTCTCTCTCTCTTTCTCTCTGTCTCTCTCTCCTCTCTCTCACTCTCTCTCTCTCTCTCTCTGTCTCTCTCTGTCTCTCTCT